>WSTH01000541.1:0-22328 GCA_019616345.1 Ceratobasidium sp. 395
ACAACTCTGTCTCTTTATGCGAACCGTTGTTCGCCTGGGCAATTGAAAAGTCTGCTAGTGGAGCTATGGTTAACGACCGAGGCTAGCGCTACTGGTCGACTTATCTGGCCTACTCGAGCTCTTCATGGCATCGTCGATCTTCAGTTAATTGGTTTAGCTGAACGGATCAGTCCGAGTATGAATGAGCTAGTGTCAATACTCCTAAATAGCCCCAATCTTCGTACGCTTCGACTTCGTAATGTTCATCTCAGCACCAACGCCAATGAAATCTATCCAAAAATCAGTGTGCCAGCTCTCTGGTTCCTTGAACTGTCACTTTCACAAAACCAGGCGCTGTCCAACCTTTTATCGGCGCTGATACCCGGTTCGCATGAACTTGAATTGCTGCTCGAGCTACCCACGTCAGCCGACGGCAATTTACCGAACCAAATTACTTCATTCCTTGAGCGGGCAAATGTTGTCTGTTTGGGGCTCAAAAACTTGCCTGCTGATACTGGTGCCGTTCAGCTGGCCAGATATTTGGACTGTACGCCTCAAATCCGGATTCTGGGGCTGGACTGTTCAAATGACGAATTCGGCGCTAGCTTACATGCCCTCACAATGGAGGCCAAAGGAGATGAAGTCGTAGCAAGGTGCCCAAGCTTGCGGCTCCTCTGCATCATGAAATGGAGAATGGATTCGCTCACTCAACTGAAGCGTACAGTCAGATGCCATCATTTAAGTACGATCGTACTTGGTGACCGAGTTGGGATACTTGGACAGACCTACGACGCAACACTGGGCATCCTTCGCAAATGGCCCGGGGCAGAAAATGTAGTTCGCACTCAGAGTCAGTTTTTTGAATACTTCGTCGAACGATACTGGGTCTCATGCTTGCAGCATTAGCTGTTATGGCTATTCATTTGGGTCTGAGGAGACTTTCCTTAACGATATGTATTATACATCGTAATACTTTCAGTGGGAGGTACAATGAATCGTACAAAATAACTTGAGCGGCCTGGGCTTGACGTGGGCTCTCAAGTCATGAAATTCAATTCTGTGCATTTTTATCTGATACACTATAAGCAGAAACCCGATGAACAAACCAAGACATGAATATGAACCCCATTGCGGTACATCCCCGCGGGTTTAAGCGTTTCTAATTCGGATGCTGGGGATTACGTAACAGTTTTAATGGCGCTTGACTCTTGTTCATAATTCCAATCATCCTCGTCCGCGCATCACTCCTCGAACTAATGGAAGCTCTTAATCTCTGGATAACAGCCCAGTCACACCTTAAAGAAGCGGCGGCAAGCTTCCTCGATGCCTGCCTTACGCTCAGGAACGCAGCTACCCAGCCACCCCCTCCGAACCCCAACCATGCCGTGCTCGAAACTATATTAAATGGCGTGCAATCACAGATGGACTGCATCAATGTGGTGAAAAGCTGTATGCACGGGTCGCGTGCCGTGATCAATGCGCTGCTCAGGCCCTGTGCCGATCAACAAACTACCCCCAGAGATCCTAGGTCGCATCTTCTCTATCGTCGTGGCTTCCTCTCCGTGCACTCCAAAAAACGGCGAGCGTGACACTCTACTTGATATTCCTCTTGTTTGCACTCGATGGCATCAGCTTGCTACCAGCAATCGCTCGCTGTGGTCGCACATCGACATAGATTCCGGCCGATATGGCGGTTTTAGGCTAAATCGTATTCATCTCTGGATGGAACGTTCTCAGGGTGTATCAGTCCATGTTCATTCGACTAGGAATGATTCTCGGGGAGACAAACCTGTTATTCCACGGCTTATATCGATTTTACAACGCCATGCGATGTTTGCGAGCTCATTAGTGATCTCTGGAAGACATATTGGTTTGACTCGTGCTTTGCTCGCACTTTGCTTCGATCGGAGCAGGTCAGGTACCTTAAATACTCTTGTGGTAGCCAACGATTGGAGCCATGCATTAGACATTTCTTGGCCCAAGTATTCAATGCGTGCACTAGTGGCTTTGGAACTACGTGATATGCGGGGCCAAGGAACCCCTGAGTTAGGAGAGCTTGTGGATATGTTGTCCGATTGTCCCAAGCTGCATATATTACGGCTCATACATCTCTGGAGCTTTAGCATGCGTTTTGACCAACCACCAAACCAGGGCGCTATCTTCTTGCCTGACCTGCGACTATTCGAGCTCGTGCTGCCACCGCGAGAAGAGGCACTAGTAGGACTTATGACGGCGATTCAACCTGGCAAGCTTGAGCTAGACCCCAGACTAGGCATTGGAGCTATGGACAAAGGTCCAGTTCTGCGTAGTACGCAATCGCTCCTTAGTCGTTCGAATGTTATTTCCTTGACTTTGTCCGACTTTGGCTCTCCAAGCGTCGATCAATTCCAAATCTTATTCTCTAGTATGCCTTACCTGCGCGGACTGCGCGTCAACAGCTCTAATGCGAGTCTGCTTCTAAGCGCTTTGGCTAATGATACCTTGGCCCAGTCCCTTTCGAACCTTCGATCTCTTTGTATTTTAGAGGGGGAGGTAAACTCCCCATTGTTGAATCAAATCATATCGTTCGTGGAATCAAGACCGTTGCGCAGTCTCTTTTTCTGGTCGTGCAGGTTTCCGTTGCTCTATAAGGAAGAAGAAGACGCTGGCGCTGGCGATGGCGATAGTGAAGACTTGAACATGATAGTAGACGAGGATGAAAACAACAACGAAGACAACAACGAAGACGACGCTAGGGACAATGATGAGGGTGACGACGAAGACGAGGATCAAAACTTTGTACTGGAATCATCTCTGTGCCATGCAGATGTGCCCGGCCGCGTGAAGACATTACTATTGGAGTATGTTGAGCGGCTCGTAGTCTGTGAGATTCCCCCCGTTTCTATCAGCCACGGTGTGGATGTTTCAGTTCACGAAATGATCAAGACCGACTGAGGCAGTTACATGTAAATATTGACTCGGTCTCACCGTGATTGGATGTCTGTTAGATTGCTATGTCAAAGCGCGTACGGGCAATATATGACGAAACATCGTTTTTTGCTTGATTATCAGACCAGACACCCTCATGACTCAAACCATGCCGTATGGATTAGTGTTTACTAGGTAGTTTACCTTCCTCAAGCCTATGAATCAGGAACTTGAAAAATAATTTGAAACCTCCTACGTTACGACAATAAGTACCAGCTAAATGCACGAAGAAAAGGCAAGCGCCGGGTTAGGCGTTGGCAGGAGCCCGGCGCTGGTGGTTTACGTAAATATTCTGACCTGAGGTTTTTGCTTTTGATTACAACCACACTCCTACCTATCCTTATCGCCCCTGGGCCCACATACAGCTGATTCATCTACCGGTTCTAATTCATGGAAGCTGCGCTAAGTCGCTGGATAAATACCGAGTCCCACCTCAAAGAAGCAGCGGCCAGTTTCCTCGATGCTTGTCTTACGCTCAGGAAGGAGGCTGCTCAGTCTTTCTTGTTGCCTCCCAACCATATTATCTTCAAAAATGCGCTGGATGAAGTACAACGTCGGACCGATTCCATTGGTGTGGTGGAGGAGTGCATGCACAAGTCGCGCGCCGTACTCCACGCGCTGCTCAATATCTCTACCTCACGCGTGTCGATCAACAAGCTACCCTCAGAGATCCTAGTTCGCATCTTTTCTATTACTATAGCCTCCTCTCCATGCGTCCCATTAAAAGGCCAACGTGACACTCTCCTTGATATTCCCCTCGTGTGTGCGCGATGGAACCAAGTTGCTACAAATAATCGCTCACTCTGGTCGCATATTGACATTGACTCTAGTATAAACGGCAATGGTTCTCTTCGTCTAAATCGCACTCGGCTCTGGCTAGAACGTTCTCGCGGTGCACCAATTCACGTTCATTCGACTAGAGATAATTTTAGACCGACCGAATACGCCCAACCTCTTATATCGGTTTTGCGACCCCATGCAATGTTTATAAGCTCGTTAGTAATTGCTGGAAGGCACACTGACCTAGCTTGCCCTTTACTCGAACTGCGCCTCAACCAAAGTAACTCGGACACCTTACGCACCCTTATTGTAGCCCAAAACTATACTTCAAACTTTATCTTTTCTTGGCCCACACATCCATTGCGCGGGCTGGAATCTTTGGAGTTATGGAATAATCCAAGACCACGGTGCCATTTGGAAGATCTTCTTGCTATGTTATCCGATTGTCTCAAGCTGCACACATTACGGCTTATAGGCCTCGGGAATTTCACAGCTCGCTCCGACCAACCACCATCCCAAGGCGCTATTCACTTGCCCAACTTGAAACTGCTCGAACTTGTGCTTCCGCGGGAACAGGCACTAGCAGGGCTTCTAACAGCGATACAGCCCGGCGAGCTTGAGCTAGATGTTAGACTGGGCATCGGTCCTATTGAAGAAGGTCCAGTTCTGCGTAGCGCGCAATCACTCCTTGGTCGCTCTAATGTTGTCTCTTTGACTTTGTCGGGCATTGATTCTCCGAGTGTCTATCATATTCAATCCCTCTTCTCCAACATACCATACCTGCGCGCATTGCGTGTATCCAGTACAAATCGCGACGCGGATACACTGCTCAGTGCTTTATCCAACGATGTTGCAGCTCAATCCCTTTCGAACTTGCAATCAGTTTGTATTTTGGGGGAAGAGGTAGATTCGCCGTTACTGAGCCGTATCATGTCTTTTGTGGAAGCAATACCCGTTCGGAATCTCTTTTTCTCGTCGTGCCGGTTTCCGTCGTCTTATAACGAGCAAGCAGTCGCAGACGAAGACGAAGACGCGGATCCGGATGAAGATGCATTTTTCCGACCTGGGTCGCCTCTGTATGCCGTTCAGATACCGAGCCGTGCGAAGTCAATACTGTTGGAGTATGTTGAACGACTCGTGGTCCGCGAGACTCCCCCTGTTTGTATCATTCAGGGCGTAGACCTTTCAGTTCAAGAATTGATTAAGACTGACTGAAATAGTTATTTGTAATCGTTCACCCGGTTTTGTTGTCGTCAAGCTCTCCTTGAATTGTCATACCAAAGAGTTTGCGGGGATATTTGGTGGTTGGAGTCGTTTTCAGCATGGCTACTAAGTTGTACTTGTGGGTTGAAGCATGCCGTACAGGGAATATACCTATGTCGAGGATGATATGAACCAGATAAGCAAATTAAAAGGCGTGGTGGTGCAAGAATATCTTGGTCACTTACATGCAACTGTCCAATGTTCCGATATGGAATACCTACCCTTACGTAATATCTGATGTTTACACTTTGTTCCTCCCTTCAACTACCTTGCCTCATTACGGAGTCTGGGGTCTCTTGCTAACTTACCCGTTAGTTCTCGCTATTCTTGTCCCCCACGTTCCAGTCACCTCACAACAGACAAATCGATGACCAACGCTCAGCCTCAAACTCATTCTGTTGGTGTGGCGGACAAGTCCTTTAACCACTCTACCGCTCGTGTAGCGATCAACATGCTACCACTCGAGATTCTTGATCGCATATTTTCCACGGCTGTAGCCTCTTCCCCTTGCCCCCTAACAAGTGGTGGAACTGATATCTTGCCCCACATTCCCCTCGTTTGCGCTCGATGGTACCAAGCTGCCACGGGTAATCGCTCACTATGGTCACACATTGACATTGGCTCCTGTATGACAAGCACCACCCCTCTTCAAACAAATCGCAACCGTCTGTGGCTGGAACGTTCTCATGGTGTGCCGGTCCATCTTCATTCAGACATTGATCATCCCCAGTCGGAAGTCGCTATCGTAAACTTTGTATCTCTTCTAGAACCCCATAGGGCGTCTACAATATCACTAGTAACCACAGGAATGAACCTAGTCCTAGCTCGGGCTCTATTTACGCTTTACCTCGGTGGTAGTGGATCCGGCGCTCTAAGCACTCTTGTCGTGTCCGGCGCTTGGGACAAAGAACTCGCCCTCCCTTGGCCTCTATACCCCATCCGAGGATTAACAGTCCTTGAGCTATGTAATCTTCAAAAACCAGCGTGTCCTGCTTTAGACGAACTTACGGCTATGTTGTCCGACTGTCCCTATCTGCATACCTTAAGGCTTTTATACCTCCGAGATTTCATAGTTCGCCCCGGTCGACAACAAACTCGCAGTACTATTTCTTTGCCGCATCTGAAACTACTTGAGCTCGCGATACCAGCAGAACAAGCATTGGTGGCGCTTATAACGATGTTACAGCCTGGTCAGCTAGAATTACACGTCAGACTAGGCATCCAACCTATTGGCAGAGGCCCAGTCCCATGCGTCATACAATCGCTCCTCACTCGCTCTAATGTTGGCTCACTGGCACTCCCAAGACTTGACTCCCACGATCCTACTCATATCCGATCCTTATTCTCCTGTGTACCACACCTGCGCGCCCTACTTACGGAACATATGACTAGTGCAGTTTGGGAAGTCCTAGCCAATTATGACATATCTCAGTCCCTTCCAAACCTTCAGCTACTTTGCTTTTCAGGGGGCCACGTATATCCGCACTCTATGGATCATCTTCGATCACTGGTTGGCACAAGGCAATTACGAAGCCTCCTTTTCTGGTCGTGCAAATTTCCAGCACCCAACCGTGAGAATCCAAACTACGTGGAGCTCCAGGATAAGGACGAAGACGAAGATGGAGATGGAGGCCTGGCCCTTGGTTCTTCATCTGGGATATCCACGGTGTACCGCAACTTCATGCCTAGGAGAACGAAGGAATGGATGTTGAAATATGTTGAAAGAATTGTGATATGTGAGACTCCCCCTGCTCGTGTCGTCAACGGTCTGGATGTTTTAGCTTTAGAAATCGCCAAGCTCGACTGAAGCTATCGTTTGTGATATACTAATTTGATATTGCCGCGACAAGTCATCGTGCTAGAGTTTGCTTCGAAATTTCAACCAAACGTTATAAACGAGCTTTGACAAGTGTGTATATCTTATAAGCGATAAACATGTGCATATAGGTCTTCGAGCTAACAAACGCCTAGACTATCTCTGCGTACATTAAATGAGGAAGCACTTCCAAGATCTGGCCCATAGTCGTGGGATACATCGGTCGTAGAATCGTACAAACATGCCATAAATCGACCGCCAACCAGTGACTTTCTATCTAGACAATTCCTGGTTAACTCGAACTTGGCTAACACAAGATATATGCAGAGATGACAAAAAAACTGCTTACATAATTGAGAGTCGAGTAGCCTGCAGTGCACTGCATGACGCCACCTTCGTAAAGTACGTCAACATGGCCAGCTGCTCTTCTCGTTGACGACCAGCTCACTACCTGCCCCGGTCCCCCTCGCCACACTGATCGTCAAAATGAACCCTCCACTGGACCTAGATTCGTTCAAAGAATGGAGACACACGCGAGATCAGCTCAAACATATCATGCACTCTTTTCGCGACGCATGCACAACGCTACGCCAAGCAATCAAGGGTTTTGCTGCCAGCTCCGTGGGCCACGCCGCTATTGACGAGATAATCTTAAACGTACATTATCAAATGGATGAGCTCGATACAATAGAAAGTACAATGATGGAATCTCGGGCAGTACTCTATCAGGTCGCTAATAGGTCAACAACTCTCGTAACCATCAACGTACTTCCCCCCGAAGTGCTCGCTCGAGTCTTGTCTGCCGCCTTGACATCATCTTGTCTGTATCAGTCTACTAGCGTCCATGCTCTTCATCCCCTGGTTGTGATCCCCTGTGTGTGCGCTCGATGGCGTCATCTCGCTCTGAACACTCCGTCTTTCTGGTCCCATATCGATATCGAGGAGGCGCGTATATCAACAAACATGGGAAAGCCCTCACTACGGCGGACAGAGTTATGGCTAGAGCGTGCGCGTGGTGCTCCGCTGACCCTTGACTTCTGGGGAAAGCAGAGCCAGCAGAAGCAGGACAGACGCCAGTTGACCTCTATCTTGCGGCGGCATGTGGCTCGTACTATATCTCTGAGTTTTCATAAAACAACTGAGCTCTTCTTCCGGGCTATGCTTAGCGATCTATTGCCTCGCCGTGGCCGACCCAGTTCATTGACGACTCTAGTGGTAAACCAAGTCCGCGTTTCCCGGAAAATTCCTCATCCTACTTGGCCAAACCCCGCCCTTCGGAATATGTTTGATCTTCAGTTGATTAATCTCCCCGGCCCCGTCCCCCCAGATCTCCACGAGTTTGCTTCGCTTCTTTCGAATAGCCCTCGCCTCCACACTCTGCGTCTTCGAAACACTCAATTTTCCGCCAGTCAGGAGGTTGAATACCCAACCGTTATCCTCCTTCATCTACGACTACTTGAGTTATCTATCCAGCGTAGCCCAGAATCTCGTAAATTAGTCTCCGTCTTGAATCCGGGAGCCCTCGAACTTGAGGTTCAGCTAAAATTTTCCGGTGGAGACCCTCTAGAAAGCGAAAGTACCGTCCTGGAACTACTCCGGCGCTCATATGTCTCCCGTTTAGTGGTCCGAGACTCAGCACAATCCGACACGCAAGAACTCATTGGCTATTTGAACTGCCTACCAGAACTCCGAGTACTAGTACTTGACTTCGCCAAAGATTATCGCTCCGTTACTTTCGATGCACTCCTTAAAAGGGATTTTGACGGAACAATCGTAGCAAGATGCCCCAGCCTCCAAGCGTTACATATTTTAGGGGGCGTGGTGAACTCCCAAGCGCAGCATCAGCTGATACAAGTTGTCAAAACTTACCCTCTGGAGGAATTGATATTCAAGTACGCGACTTCGTTTTTTTGTAATCCCGGAGATCTGGATATGAATGGTCTGTTTGAGTGGGCTCGCCGGGAAGTACAGAACGTAGTGTATGACTCTGAACCCCGAAGATATAGAGACTGAAGTTTGCATTTTACGATGGCGCATACTTATTTGAATACAGACCATAAGAAACAACCTTTTTATGATCGTATTTCGGGGGGACACGGCTTGGAAAGGGCGGCCGGCTTTTGCATGAGAGTAGGCATTGCGCGTCGCTTAGTTCTGACAGCCCTGCGTTGGCCCACGGTGCTCGGTTGCGCGTTACTAGATAGTTCCCAGACTTACCTCCTTTTTTGCGTTAAAGGCGTATCATTATCCCGTCAACCCTGCCTATCGTTCGACCACCCCGTCGGCTTGGCTCCCGCCTCTTCCTTTGGGCACATACCTAGCCATAAGATTCCCATAGCCGCAGACTAGGCAGACCCAAAATGGATTGTACCTTATCCTGGAGGCAAGACTTGTATGCCACGAAATCGAACGGAAATACACGCATATATCCATCAATTCGAGGCTTAAGTCACATGTTTCTTCCAATGCAGAGACAGTTTAGGTGCCTTATTCAATTCTTCTTTGCGTCCCTCCTTGCCTTATCTTCAAGGTTTCCCGCACGCGAGATCCCGAACCCGATTTGGAACGAGCTGCGATAGAAGTGACGCCACTCAGCCACACATTTATCGCTTAAGTGCATGAAGATACTAACCGCTGGTTCATCTGTGCGATGGTAAACCCGTAGCGTGTGCGCGATTTTGGTTCCCAATTGTCCGGTATACGCTCTTCCAGGAACCAGGTCTTGAGATCGGCCGCATTGCCAGCGAAAACTAAAATTGCTTGGGTGTAAATGTTGGCGCGATAACACCGCAAGGAGAAAACACGTTACCGTCGTAAGCAATCGCTGAATTGATGCAACTGAATAACTTGGCGTTGGTACTCATGAGGTATTGACCATTGAACACTTTTGAATGTGCGCGGCCTCTGTGGAAGGGAAAAGTGCCGAATTCCGGCATAAATTTTCAGCCTGTGTTAGTGCAGAAAATGGCATTGAATTCCAGATTCGAGCACAAATATGACTGAAATTGATGGCCAAAATTTAGTACCAGAATGGCCCGTTTCGGCATTACATTTTTTTCAGCCCAATGGCGAAAAACGTTCAATTTTGGTAGAAATTTCCGCATAACATGAGATTAGCGTTCTGTACGAATTTTAGTTAAGAAACGCGCTGAAAACCAGCAGCTGGCGCTCAGCACGATTACAGCTGAAATTCAGCACGGTTATGTGTAGCTGAAAATAGGTAAAACTCTGCCCGAAAACCACTTAGCAGAATACTACGGAAATTCAGTATTATGTCGACCGAAATTCGGTCATTCTTTCTGAGGGAACTTGGGAACGAAATAGCCTTAATGTATAACTACTCAAGCAAGAGTGTTCAACTATATATTGTACACCAAACATTACAGCCGGCGAGATACATTGAAGGAGAGGTAAGTGGCATTAGTAAGTATGGTGCCCGAGACGAGAGAGGCGAGTGTTGCCGAGAGCTCGCGGCGGTGCAGTGGAGGGGCGCAGACGGTCAGCCAGATGAAAGAAAAGGTGCAAGGGAGCGCTTACCTTTGAGCGATTTACGCAGGAATCAGCTATTCAGCAGGAGCTACGAGGGCGGGTATGTATATGGTGTAAGCTGGGGCAGTACATGGGCTTTGGGTTGAGTACTCACTTGGTGACGTCAAAATGGGCTGAATACATGTTCAGTTAATTATATCTGATTGAAGTGGGTTGCATTGCTGTTGGTGGCGGGGCGGCGAGTGGTTATGGACGCGAGCGAGAGTGTAGGACAGCGAGACGAGGGCAGAAGTCGATCGTGGCGAGGAGCAGGTGCTCCACTCTTGATGGTTGATCATTTGGATCCGAACAAAGCGCTTGGCGCTTTGACTTCGCCGGCAAAACGCTGGACCACTGAGCTCGACAAGGGCATCGTTCGACGCGCGTTGATGTTGTGCGTCGAATGGTGTTACTCACAAGTCGTTTCGTTGCCTGTGGCTCGCGCAAAGCTCAGTTCATGGTTGCGATTCCGGTCCCTGATCGGCGCCTGGTCAGTGACGTATGTCGACGTCACTGTGCTTGTTCATTTTCTTGGATATACCACCACTCCTTGCCACCACAGGTTTCCCTTCCCCCGCTCCCTCCTCCACCAACCCTGCCTCCTTTGCTCCTGCTTCTTCACCCTACCTCCTCCACTCGTCCGCCCTTGCCTCCGCCGTTCTAATGCGGGTTCAGCATCCCGGTAATGTTTGCGGCACAACCAGCTGAGTTCACTTTGCCACTAACTCGTACGAATCGCCTGCTAAACAAATACTACAACGAGTGTCCGCTGACCATTCACCCTCAACGCAGTATTGGCACGCCTCGTAAGCTGCCTGCTTTGTTTCCTTGACCCCGACCGCACGCTGATTTGGGGTGCTCATACTCACTACAGTTCCTCCCGCAGACGGCCTCAGGTGGGGACTGGCCCTCTCTATGTCGCGCTGGGTGCTGACATATTCAGGTATGTCACTGCTGGTCTGCGTTTGCCGAGTCCACAATATGCTTGCCGCACGCCAGCGTGACACACACGAGCCGTTGGCTACGACTCCGGCCCGTTCTCACTACTCTCGCCCCGTCTATACTCTGTTTATAGTAGCCATCCTTGTATTTCCTGAGTACCAATTCATATCGTTTGCTATCACTCATATGCCACTATCGTGAATTTCGCACCAAGCTTTGCAGCTTCACTATACTGAATATTGGCTTAAATTTGACTGAGTTTTGGGTATGGCCTGTTTTCAGCACGATTGCTGTTTTTCGGCTGGATTTCGAGCAAAACTGTGTGGAAGTTGCTTTGCTACTTTACCGTTAGAATCATACGGAAATTCAGCTTATGTGCTAAAACTCCGCATCAGCCCGAACTTCATTCAAATACACGCTTAAATTCAGCTATAGCCGAATGGCATCGGTTCGGCAAGAATATGGCCGAAAGCGGAAATCTGTATAAATTTCTGCCAAAATTCGGCATTTTGTGGTTCCACAGAGCGGCGGTAGGCGAGGTAGTTTGAAAAGTCCTCGACTTGAAGGGTGTCGGTAGACTTGAGGCTATATTAGATGTGAATGAGCCCCAAGACTTTATCAGCTAGGGTTAGAAAGAGACGTACTTATTTATGTCGAGGCCTGCAGTCTCATAAAGACCTTTGATGATATCTTTGTTGGGTGTGGACTGGTCGGGTTGCCATTTAACGTCGGCACCTATTAGGGAGGCCAAGTTCTCAGCCCTATTGGGTCGTACGCATTGTTGGCCAAGTAAATGGAACTTACGAGTGTAGCTTGCATCGTGCTCGATTCCTCCATGCGCATTTAGATCGTCCAAAGTCATTTGTTCGTTCCAATCACGCCCATTAAACAAGAGCTTCGCCGTCAGCCACGGAACCTGGATGCAGAGTGTTGGGGCAAGGTTGTATGTGTGCCTGACCGACTGGCCGAGCTCCTTCCTAGCCATGTGCACGAGCCTATCAAAAGCGGTTCGAGATACTCAATGCAGACCCTACCATGTAAATCCACGCCCATCACGAGGGAGAATACCTGAAAGGTACTGGAAGATTAGGGACATTTGATATCATCTTATACACACATTCACAGACCGTGATTGGCCAGCGCATTTATCGCTGGGCAGGGTGAACGAGCGTCGCCAGGCCTCGGGGCCTGATACTCTCCCCAACGACCTCCATATCCACTAGTTCCTCTATACCAGTATCATTATATGTGCCTTGACCGGATGCAGCAACTTACTGGGGGACAACTGCGCCTACCTTCTTGCTAGGTAGCACGTAGTTGGCAACGAGAAGGCCAGCATCCCAGAGGAGAATACCGAAAAGAATGCCGAGAGTTATTATGGGGTCAAGTATGCCTTTGACGAGGGCGATTACCAAAGACATGTCGCAGAGCTCGAGTTGGGGTGCGGGAGCTGGGTGATAGTTGTCGACAGTGGAAGTGAAGTATTCCGCCTTTATCGAAGTGTGAATATAGGTTCTAGAAGCTGTGTGGGTTCTCCATCATGACTAATCGACGAGCCCCATGAAATCGTCCGGGCTGAGGTGTGTTTGCGGGCAACTTCCAAAACTGGGTGTGATTGTCTTTACGTACTTGTATGGCTTCAACGCATCTATGAGCGAGGGCGTCGGTGAACTAAACGGCGGCAACATTTCATCATGCGTGAGCTATATTGGCCATAAACTGACAGAACTCGTAGAATGTCTCACGAATCATCAGTTTACAACGCGCTTAGGCGCACGGTATCCGGCCTGCCGTTTAAAGGTGGCTGGAATTTGTCGTATCTTGTATGAAGGGTAAGGCACCGCACCGTAAGTGGTTTTGCCCAACGCAACAAGGTGGCGGATATTTCGCTACTCAACGGCTTTATATTCTCCGAAGCCAGCACCCACTGCATTAATCCAGAACCGACCTTCCTCCCAGAAGTCGATCGCACTCAATTGCGCTGTGGTTCCTACTCAACGTCGTAAGCGCACATATTCTATCGAGCTTGACATCAGTGCTCACTCGATGGCGTGGCATACCTCACAGGCTGGTTTAGCCACTGGTAAATGTCGAGAGCCGCAGGCGTCGCATTGATTTCCATGAAGTGTACGAGACTGGTGCGCGAATCGGGAGTGTTTGTCCGAGTAATCCAAGTGAAATGCGCATCGATGGGGACATCAGGAGGGAAAAAAGGCGGCGCAACATTTGACGCAGACACGAGACTATCACGATCAAGAATACGACACGAGCGCGTCACACAGACGCGTACCACGTGACACGAAGCATTGGTGGTCCCATGCCATGGTCCGGTACTAAGTGGTGTCAATGCGACTCCGTTAGCTATACAACGCCGCACACTCTCATCGTAACTATTTAGCGCTACACCGAGCGCTTAATAAGCATATATATAAGGAAGAGTTTATTGTAAGTAATTTTGGTTAGAGCGCTACATTCTGCAAATCGAGCGCCCAGGCTCGAATGGAAGATATCAATAGGGCGAGAGAGCTTCTGTTGACAGAAGAAAAGTAGCAAGCTTCATAATACTAGCATATATACAAGCTCAGACCGATTACGATATCCTCTGAAACTAAACCCTGTGATCCTGCGCCAGCACCGCCTGAACACCGCACGTGACCTCCCAGAGGAGTTGTGAACAACTTCCATCGTCGAACTCATCTGGAGTTACTTAGACTCTAGGAATTCTGCGATAAATTTCTCACTGCTATACATAGATTAGCTTTTGAAATACTAAGTCATTGAACTCCGGCGCGGAGCCGACTAGGCTGCTCAGTGGAAGTTTTCAAGGCTCAACTTGCCGCTCTACTAGGAACATATTGGAAGTGCTTGTACTTGTTCTACAGACCACACTGGCCTTGAAGATAAAGCCATGAGTATACATCATTAGGCTAGTCCTGGCGTATCGATCGAAGGAAAATTAGCAGAGTCCCTAGCTGTACCTGGTCGGGTAGCCAAGCAATTGTATACTCCCGTACCCAACGACCTCCTTCCGACTGAGATTCTGTCTCAAATTTTTACAATCGCTGTGTTCTCCTCGTCTTGCGTCAACGTTGAATCTACTGAACGCAAAGTCCATCCTTTGGTGGTCATCCCGTCAGTGTGTGCCACTTGGCGTGGTCTCGCTTTCAGCCTTGGCTCGTTGTGGTGTCATGTTGACGCCGATGAAGAGTACATTGGAAGCGATGATAGCACACTCCAGCTGCATCGAATGGAACTATGGCTCGAGCGTGCTGGTGAGGCTCCTCTGAACTTCCATTTCCAACGTGGGCGATCTGCAGACGCGGATGTACTAGTAGACCCACAGCTATACGATATTTTACGACCTCATATCTCCCGCGCGGTCTCCTTGACGTTTTCACATGTGACAGACGTTCACGTTAAGACTCTAATTAACCTATATGCTGCTTGCTGCCTCCCTGGACAGTTGCGGGTTCTATCAATGACAGGAACAATATTTTCTTTATCATCGCACGAATTCGTCTGGCCGATCGGGACTTTACGAGACCTTACAGTTCTCGAGCTAAACAGCCTTAGTCCCTACGCTTGTCCAACCTGGGACGAATTCAGCTCGATGCTATCGAATAGCCCTGGCCTCCATACTTTGCGGGTCATTGATGATCATCCTTATTATCGCAATCAAGATCTTGACCCTCCAGAAATTAGATTACCCAACTTGAAATACGTCGAAATAGCTCCTATTTGCCAGTTTTCGGGCAACGTCCGGCTAGTCAGAGCCCTCATGGCTGGGGATCGGGCCCTTCATGTCCAGGTGCGGCTGCCTACACACTGCGACGAGGATAGCCTCTCAGCGCTTGCGGCCTTCCTCAGACGCTCAAACGTGGTTTACCTGTATTTTTTAGAGCCGAGCTTTAGCAGGTTGTCTCCAAGCAGCTTTGAGGTTTTTGAATCTGTGCCGCAGCTCAAATTCTTGTCTTTCCATTGCGCTGGAGACTATGACCCGTTGACAGCACTTCTTAGGACAGCTGACGGCAAAAATCCCCATACGAAGTGCACTAGCCTCCGGATATTACATCTTCAACACGTAGTTATGGATCGGTCGGTGTGGGGTAGAATACAAGAGCTTATTGAAACCCACCAACTCGAAAAGATTATAATTGGACCTCAAGCCAAGGGCTTCGACAACATCGTTGAACCCGGGCAAGTAACCAGGCTTGATTGGCTACGCGAACGAGTCAGTCAGGTGGTATATAGCGACCAAGTACAGTTCCCTGTTAGCGAAGATCCTCGTTGATATTTGTGCTTTGCCTCATGGACATATGATATGAGATGTGAGCTTATGTATACCTCTAGTAGTTCTCCTCGCTATCTCACATTGATGATCATACCTATGTAAAACGCAATTCAAATCTTTTGTCTTTTGCAATTGCGCAAGATGCCAGCGGGTTCGTGCGAGAGTTCGACTGGGTCCCTGAATTCTCAAGTAAAATAAGTGCCCGACCTATGGATCAAAACTCTCCTAGTTAACTAGGTAGGCTAAGCGCAGGGCGGATAAGTTGAATGAGGAAACAAGCGTGGCACAGCGTTCGGCACTGGTACGGGATAGTCATCGTCAAGCGCGTATGTCAAAAATAATTCAGTAAGCTCCATCGAGTTGTTGCATATAGGCTTGAGCTGATCGGAATATCCCCCAAAATCAAACGTTGTGATACGCCAAGGCCCAACACCACGCGCATGCACGTGATCTTGAAGGGGTTGTGAACGACTTCCACAGCGCATTGACGCATCCAGAGCTACTCAGACTGTAGGACTTTTACGACAAGCTATCTCACTGCTGTATATGAATTAGCCTTTTGAATACTCAATCATTTAACTCCGGCACGGGACCAACTGGATCACGCAGTGACGTTTTTCTAGGCTCATATCACTGATCAACTAGGAATATACTGGAAGCGCTTGTACTTGTTCTACGAACCACACTGTGCTTGCGGATAAAGCTATGGATATAAGTGATCAAGTTAGTCTTGCTGTATCAATCGAAGGAAAATCGGCAGAGTCCCTGGTTGTACCTGATCAGGCAACCACTGAGCAATCGTGTACTCTCGCAGCCAACTAGTTAGTTCCCAGAGTGGGTCCCTCCACTAGTTGGTAGGCCTTCGGCAGCTCGGCAGGCTATTTCCGATTGCAATCAGCGGATATCTCTAACGATCCGAGGTAAGCATCCGATATATGCTGTAATACTCTCCTTTTTGGATCGTGTTCGGTGAGCTTAGTGCCATTGTAGATGAAAAGTGACTCGATATCAAGTAAGTATGGGTACAAAATGCTTTTGATAATAGGTTTCTACATTCATGGCCCGGCTGAGTAACCTGTTCGCCATTTGTCTAAAAGGTTGGACAGATTATCCTGCTCGCGTGCCTATGAGGCAGTCCAAGCGTCCCGTAGTCTGCTCTACCGCCCTCTATGTGATTTACTGCTCCACCTTTGCATATAATTGCTTGTCAAATTGTGCAACCATTTCCATAATACTGAGGCAGATGTATCCGCTCTAACAAGCGCGGAAGAACCCTAGGCATGACGCAATCCGATCCGGGATTCACGGAACAGGTACCACATAGTAAACGCGTGCCTTTCGAAGCAGACTGATACCACCCTGCCTCCCTGTCTCGTTGCTCGTCGGTATCAGTCTGCCTTGGGGAGACTACAGCCAACAGCCTCCTTCCTACTGAGATTCTGTCTCAGATTTTCACATTAGTCGTGATCCCCTCACCTTGCATCACCATGAAATCCATCGTACACAAACTCCATCCTTTAGTGGTCATCCCATCTGTGTGTGCTGCTTGGCGTTGCCTCGCTCTCGGCTTCGGCTCACTATGGTCTCACATTGACGTCGATGAAGGGTATACCAAACTCGATCGTAGTACATTCCATCTAGATCGGATGAAGCTATGGCTCGAGCGCGCTAGTGGGGCTCCCATAAACTTCCACTTCCGAAACGATCGGTCTGGGGATGAGGATGCGGACGCGGATGGGGATGTAGACTCAAAGCTATACGATATCCTGCTCCCTCATATATCCCGCGCCATCTCCTTTACGTTCTCAAATTTGAGACAGGTTCACGCTCAGAATCTGCTTAACCTATGCCGCGTTTCCTGCACCAGACAGTTACGGGCTTTATCAATTAGATCAACGATCCGCACTCCCTCACTCGCCAGGGATCCATTCATCTGGCCGACCGAGACTTTACGAGATCTCACAGTTCTCGAGCTGGACAACATTCAAGCACTCAGTTGCCCAAGCTGGCACGAACTCAGCTCAGTGTTGTCAAATAGCCCTGGCCTCCATACTTTGCGGATCATTAACGCCTATGCTTATCTTAGGCAAGATCATGGCCCTCCAGAAGTCAGGTTGCCGAACCTGAAATACGTCGAACTAGATCCTATCTGCCGTATTTCAATCAATTACCAGTTACTCAAGGCCCTCGTGCCCGGAAATTGTACTCTTCACGTTCGGGTGCGGATCCCTTCATCCCAATACGATGAGAATAGTCTCTCAGCGCTTGTAGCCTTCCTCAGACGCTCAAACGTGGTCTATCTATACCTTTTGGAGCCGAGCGGTGGCGACCGCTCTCCAAAAAACAATGGGGTTCTGGACTCCGTGCCACGGCTTCGGTTTCTGTCTGTTGATTATGTTAGAAACACTCACCGTGACAGTTTAACTAGACTTGCCAGCCTGGGTAGCAAGCTCCAGGCGACATGTGCTAGCCTTCGGGTACTGCATATTGAACGCGCAGACATGACCGAACCGGTGTGGGATAAGCTGCGGAAGGTTATTGAAACGCACCAGCTGGAAAAGATTATACTCGGACCTCAGGCCAGCTTCCTCCGCCCGGTTACTGAACCTGCGCAAGGAACTTCAACCAGACTTGATTGGCTACGCGAACGAGTTGGACAGATTGCGTGTAATGAACATGTGGAGTTCCCCATCAACGAGGACCTCAGCTGATATTCGCGCTCAATTTGTGGATAGTATAATAGGCTTGTCTGCCACCTGTAGTAGCCGTCCTCGCTCTCTCACGCTAATAAGAATACCAATGAAAAAATGTCTTCATGCTAAACAACGGTAGCTGCGAGAATTTAAATCCAACCTCAAAAGTCCGGAGTATGAGCGAAAGCTCCCCCAGTTGGAAACGAACTGATAGCCTCAATCTGATTTCGAGCTCAAGTTAGATATCTCGAGCCTCAAATTGCGGGATAATATTTAATCGATCATGCGCAGTTGAATGCGCTGCATGCACGTGACCTCAAAGCTGGTCGTGAACGACTTCCACCAAACTTCCACAGTGCATTGACTCATCTTGAGTTGCTTAGGCTGTAGGAGCTCTATGGTCACTACTGTATCCGGACTAGGTTCTTGAACGCTCAATCATCAGACCCTGACACGGAATCGACTGGACCACGCGTATCCACTGTGGCAAATGCCGGTACCTAGCCTAAGTGCGACAATTTCCCTGGAACTGCATAGTAGTTCCAGGGACTTTTGCCCGTACTATTAGTGGATTCGCGCGATTTTTGGGGACTACACCCTGTCCCGGGCCCGAAACCGCCGCTTCGCTGGAGCCCTAGCGCAGTCCGATGTAGTACGTCTGCAAAAACAATTTTTTCAATTAGCGCTCGGCGGCCTACTGGTGATATTCGGTACTGATTAGCACCGGTTGGCGGGCTAGCGTCAAGTGGTACGGGATACACAATGTATAAATTAATTACTATGGAAAGACAACGAAAAAAACGCCCGACAGGAGGCGCGCGAGCACGAATAAAAGGGATGAGTGACTGCGCGCAATTGCAGCCGCCTGGCCGAGCCACCCGCGCTGGGAATATAAGTATGCGTGCGGACGTGAGGGGACGGGACGACGGGCGCGTACGGGAAACGAGAGGCGGATAGGACGTACGGTTTACGCGTGGCATGCGAGAGTGCGCTAAACGCCAACACGCCATGACTGAGACGCATCAGGAAAAAGCGGATCTATCATTACAACCTGGGTGGGTACTTTTGCGTAATTGACTAAATTTCACTAAGTTCATTAAATCCCCCTAAATTCCACTAAATTCAATAAATCCTGACCTCAGGTGAGAAAACACCTCAGAAACACTCCCACACAGCTGTAGTAGGCTCTGGTGGCTGTGTGACCAAAAACTGCAAGGTTTTGGGCAACCTAAATCCGGCTGTAATTTAGCTAAATTCTGATAAATTGAGCTAAATTACGCCACATGGGCACCAAATTTGTCTAAATTCAGTCTAACAAAAAGGGGGGGGTTTGTAAGCCCCGTAAGCCATAAATTAAGCATAATTTCACTTAATTTTATGTAATCATTTTCCCACCTTTTTCCTGATGCGAGGCTCGGCCACTCACGCACGAAGGACCGTGAGGGGCGGCAGCGCTCGCAGTCGGGCATAGGACGCGTGCGGATGGGTCGCGCGCTGGCGCGCTACGGGAGCGAGGTGTACACGGACAGACCAAGGGTCGGGCGAGTGGGTGCGGTAGCGCGCGGGTAAGACGGATGGGAAGTTGTCGGCAGGTGCGGACCACCGGGGCATCTCAAACACACGCCGAATGAAGTGCCATGCCGACCCGGGACGAGCGTGGGACAGGTGGCGGGCCGTCAGTTCGGGTCGTTCTGCGCGCCCTCTGCGCGCGGCGGGTGGGCCGGGAGTGCGACGAGGACGGAGGTGGCCGAGCGCTTGCGCAATCGACGGGGCTTGCAGCGGACCGGGGCGTCGTCTTGGGGGTCGTCATCAGGCATGGGAGTAGGAGTGGCAGGCTTGTCAGCGCCGGGCGCGGGATCGGCAGCAGACTCGGCCGGTGCGGTGGCAACGGCGACGTTGTAGATGGGACTCGCGGTGCGCGGGAGCTGTCGAGTTCGAGTGTCAAGAACGAAAATAAACGATAAACGAAATTTACTCACATGCTCATCGTCAGGCCTCCCTCGTCATCGACATTTGCAAGCGGGCCTGTGCACATCGGGTCCAGATTGATACGGGTTGGTGGGAACGCGAGCAACACTGCCACGCCTAGAGCGTTAAGCATCCGGGGACCTTAGTCCTTGCAGCTCCAGGGCACGGAGTAGTGCAAGCGGTTGCCAGCCCGGGTCAAATCGCGACCGTCGAACGAGTAGTCGTAGAGCGGACTGGCCCCGGCGTGCGTCTTGGCCTCGCGTTTCGACAACGCCTCCACAGTTCAACCCCGACGCCAACCATGCAGCAAACGGGAACGCCGCAGGCGCCTCTCCCGGCCCGAGAAGAGCGGTTCAGAGATGGCGCACCGCTTGCGTTCCATTGGCACCGCCGTGCAGAAGCCTGAACTCCCACGAAATCGGGGCTACGAAGCTTGACCGCGCCCTCCACGAAATCGGGAGGACTGGCGTCACGAGCCAGAGTGCCACAACCACTCTCCCAGCCCGAAACGAGCGGTTCAGAGAGCTACGGTCGGGCACGTCCGGCTCGGATTCCCCGTTCCAACGAACGGGGGCCAAAACTGCACACCCGGACCCGCCTGTAACCACAACGCTGCGGCCGACTAGCAGGTCCAAGTGTTGGCTGGCGAACCATGCGGCCTGGAGCGTTGAGTGCATCCGGGGACCTTAGTCCTTGCCGCTCCAGGTTACGCTATGGTCGCGCCAGCAAAGAGCAGCATGGTCATGTGACCGACAATAAGCTACACCGCCAAACATCAGCAAATAAATAAGATTAGAGCAAAATTGAAAAGTGCTTGACGGTACGCTAGGCACGGCCAGGGTAACTGACAGATATGTAAGATATATTTGAGTTGATTGATAGACAATTATAGACTTTATTAGACATTCTATTACAAATTGGCTTGTGTGCGCCTAAGGATGCTCGTCCTCATCGTCCTCATAGTCGTCAAACTGCGGGCGTATGCTGTCCCTACTCTGGTCGACTATCCCCCATGTCTCACCCAACTGAATCCTTCCAACTACCGCAATGATCGTGTAGACATGAATCAGATTCACCGGCCCCAGCTGGTCATATGTGACGACTGGTGTCTCGGGGCGCGCGGCATCTGATCCATCCGTGTTACATTGTCGCACGGCCGCCAGTAGGTTTGGTGTGATGTCGCCCTCGCTTTTTGATTGTATGTGGGTATGTTTGTTTTATAAAGCAGGATTAAACAGACTTACTCGTTGGTGAATCGTACGAAGTATATGCCAACGCACTGGCCGTAGTAACACTGTCGACGCGGTACATATGGGCGCTGCCGCCAACGAGCGTTGCGGTCCGGAAGAAGGTCATACTGGAAACAGTACGTAAGCTCAAGCCACGACATTGAATTATTAATTAGCACTTACCTTTACAAAAGAGTTATCGCGTGCAAGAGCATTGTTTGCGATAAGCTTTGCAGTGCGAATACGATTGCCATCCGGAACCTGACGGAATCGACCGTAGCTGATAAGCGAGTCAAAATGAATCCGTTGCCTTAGTTCACGCCGAGGGGTATCCGGGAATTTGAGGGAAAAGTAGCCGAGCAGTTGATTCTCGAGCTGAACTGTTTGTATGCCCCGTGTCTTTACGGGTGTTCCAAGTACAACTTCGTCGACTGTTGAATGCGCGCGTGTTGACAACCAATAACAAAGTGTGTTAAGTGTAATTACTCACATTCGGCATGCATGGTCTCCCGGCTTGTCAGCGTCACGCCGTGCTCGACCCTTGCCTGCACGCGCGGCCTTCCCACTACCGGTAGGTTGTATCTTCTCAATACAGCTTTCATTTGTGCATGTCGTGTGACATGGTTGCTGATCATTTCGTACGGTCGAACTCGGTTCTTGACAGCTAGCAAAATAAATTGACAAAATCGTTCCATGACGAACGCCCATGATGCCCATAGCGGGCCGGTTCGCCTAATATAATAGGCCATGTGTAGGAGCGCGTGGATCGTCAGGGGACATGCAGGAAGGCGCTCGACAGCGTATTGATAATAAAGACTGGAATATATGCGCGTGAATACAGAATGTGAACCACTAAAAAATAACTTACCGTT
>WSTH01000542.1:0-22307 GCA_019616345.1 Ceratobasidium sp. 395
CTTGCTCTAATCCCTAATCTTGAAAGATCGACAAACAGGGACACGCCCCTTTCGCGACTTTTCAAGTACGCAACAAATGATTACAAAAATCAGGTCGAAGCCCATGTCGAAAAAGGCCCTGGGCCATCCTTAGCTCTTATCAACCCACTCACAAGCTTCGCCACTTCTGCTGAGACGCTTGATCATTTTTGTTTTGACCTGATTAGTGCTTGGCCCTTGCTTGAGCGCCTTGAGATAGTTATGGATCCAGAGGGGGCCTTTCAACCCCCAGAGCTAGCTAAATCTGCGTTTCCTGCTTTGAAACACCTGTCTCTCCATAATATAACCGGCCTCAAGGCGTTCAAATCATTCTGGAGCGTCTCAGCTCTTGTTCGCAAGCTTACTTCCGTCCAATTGCACTCCTCTGCTGGAGTCTTCAAGAGCCTGCAGGCTACCTTTTATGAAAACGACGCCCTCTTATCATATTTAGCCAGACGAAGCCCCCACATGCAACACTTGTTCCTAAATTTTGGCACCAAATTCATGAAACTAAGCACTGATGTCTCCATATCTACACTTGGTGTTCTACAACAACTACCGCTTCGGTCGCTCCACATAGAAGACGTACATCTAACTCAGTGCAATAATGTACCAGAGCGCTTAGCAGCAATCTTCCCCAATCTAGAGTACCTCGGGTTACCCAACCACAGTGTGGCCTTTGCAGACCTTCAGGCATTTCAAGTGCATATGCCCCAACTACACTCCTTGTGTGTCGGTGCTGAAACCGAGTCGTTATCGCAGGATTTAGATGTAAAACTGGAAACTATTGAACGCTATCGCCGATCTGTATTCCGCACTCTTCAAATTGACCTGTTTCAGCCCGGTAACCCAATGATTATAGCCGAGCCCGGGCGGAGCCCGTACACATACCGGGAAATCATGCTACTGATACGGTAAGAGCTTTGAGCTTTAAATGAATTACTTCTAACTTATAGAACAACCAACCTAGGTATCTGTTCTCTTTATGGCCCAATGTACAACTCTCTGAAAGACGTAGCATATTTGGAGGCCAAGACTCCGAAACCCAGATACCGATTAAGGTAATGAAGTCGGTCAACGATCACTTGAGTGTGCTTTCCTACAGCAATCAGGATCCTACGATCAAGTATGCAGCTATCAACACTCTGAACGAAGAATTGTGGAATCATGCTTGGGCTCAGAATGCCGTATTAGTCAACAGAACTAATGAACAATTTGTTTATTGTGTTCCGGGGCATCCTTGATACAATTGTATTATGAATACTAGCAATACCATCGTGATGAAACTCTCGTGATACTGTAGCATGGCATTCTTCTTAACCCAATAAAATCTCTAACAAGCGTCAACCAACCATCGGTATATGCACAGTTCCGATTGACCAACGGAGTGGAAGGTGTGTGCGAGTGAGCGCGGTATAGCATAGTACACAACATCAAGCGGGCTTGGTTACCAACGGGTGCTAGGAGACGTGACTGCGGTTAGGGGGGCGTAGAGATGGCGCCTGGAGTCCATGACCCGGTAAGCAACGCCGGAGTCTTTGACTCAGGACTGTTACATATATACATAATACCAGCTGCGAGGCATGCTTCCCCGTTTAGTCCTAGTGCGATTCTGCCACAATCCGTAACCTGCGCGCTGTATCTTACAACAGCAACGCCTATCGCTGCAACTGGCTTTCATGCAAGTATGTCTGCGGTTTCAATTGCTTTGAACCTTAATTTGGCGGTGCGCCCGCGTATTTGCGGGTCATTTCTGGCAACAAATATATCATGTAATATAGCGAACTACTGTAATTCACTTGAAAGCCATAGCCACGATACGGTAAGTTCCGGCCGTGTCTCTAATGTTACCTAGTAAATGTATTAGCTCGAGCCAGCAAACGCGAGGAGCTACCAATTACACTGAAATGACTTGGATTTCCCACGTTCTGGGACTCACGGATCAAACATTACACGACATGGTGACTGGGAAGTTGTATCGAGGTCTGATACGACGCATACAAGACCGGGGCAGGATTCTAGCAGCGTAGCACCGAGTTCGGCTATATCCCTTGGGCTTGCGGGGTCCTGCTGATTGCCCACTGTGCATTCGTCAAGATGAACGGTTTGAACGTTGTACATCGAAAGGATGATTTTTAAGTTCTCCAAGGACAAGTAGCTCGAGACCATAAAGAGCTGTGGTATGGAGTAGGGAGAGGCTGCGCCGTATGCTTCGCCGTTACTGTGGGTTCGTTCTTGAGCTAAAAGCAAGAGCTGACGACCATTCGCGTCGGTCGCTTTGAAGGAAATTAGCACAAGAGTCTCTAAAGAGCGAACAGCTTTAAAAATCGATATGGCCTGAGGCGTTGCAATCCATCCCAGGTCAGGAGATGCTAGCATTTTGATGTACGCGTTTTGGAGAAAGTCTCGTACCAGGTGGGCAATCTCAAATAATTTGTAGATGTAAAGCCCTATGCTCAAGTTATTTGGACAGTTACCCAGAGGAATGAGCGGAAGCAGCAGTTGACAGCTCTCGTGAGAAAGATCATGTAGATAAAGAACCTTTAGGTAAGTTAGATGCACGACAGTTGCTCTATCCCCGGTGTCATTATCCGAGCGTCTTATAGCCAAGTCGACAATCTTAAGTGTAGCGAGCCTGGGACTGGACTTTAGGACATTTGCAAGCTGACGAATAGAGATCTGGCTATAGCTTAAGATCCGATCGAAGTGCAACCGTAGATCAACGAGATTACTGTAGACTTCGCTTGACCAAGGGATGGCGATGTTCTGTAAATGAAGTACTTCTACCGTGCTTAGGACGCCTTCGGTATGCTCGAGCGATGTCAACTTTAATTCCCGCCATTCGACGAGTGCGCCATTAGGTCTGCGCACCCGCAGTGTCCTTGCTATGCCGGTGAAACCGTGGTTCAAATAATTTTTTAGCGCGAATCTACTAAAATCAGCTGGATGTGTCAAGGATTCTATATCAAGAGTATGAATCCGCCGGCTCGCTTCAATTAGGAACGCAGATAATACATCGATTCGCTTTCCGGACCAGTGTATATATGCGTCCATGATTTTGGGTTCGAAGATATATAAGCCAATAGGAAGGCTATCTGAGCGATTGAGCAGTAGTGTGGCATAATTATAGTTAGTCTGGTCAGTCCTAATGTTGATTTGAGTCCACAGGGAGGGCGTGCTAATAGCTATTTGGCGCCAGGAAGAGCTAGTCCCAGCTAGTGATTGTGCAAGTGGGAAGCATTTTGAGTCGCGTGTAGAGCCAGAGCCATGACTCGCTGCGAGAAAAATATTGGCAAGAATCTCCGGAGGTAGTGCATGAATAGGCGCTCTCGTCGAAAAGTTCCTTGCAGCCGCTAGAGATGTACGGGCTTTACACAGAGCGACCTCTTCCGAGGCAAGACTTTCGAGTTCTGAGTCAATAGCCAGTAATACTGTTTCGATCTCTTGCCGCACGGATGATCGACGCGGCGATAGAGCATAAGCAGCGCTTAAGTCATCGCAGGCCGCAAGATAACCCTGAACCGCAGTGGCCAATGTCGAGCGCCATTGTTTCCAGTTATTTAGTACATTATCGACATCAGCACCGCTAACAAACGGTTGAAGCGCGTCGGCCGAAGTTGCCAGGCGTTGGATTGCCTGAGTCGAAGGGCAAATTTGATGGTCAGAGCTCAGCATGGGATTTGGTGCGCATGCGGTCTTTCCGTTGTGCGTAACACTTACCTGGAACATATCCTAGAAGAGTGCACGTCTCTATGTGGCACTTGCCCCGAAAAGTTGGGTCTGGAGGTTCGAATCGTATTTGGGCTGGTGCGTAGCACGTGGATGAGAACAAGTAGTTGAAATTGCAGGGTGGCGATGAAATCATGAGAAGCGAGACAATGGTCCTGCTAATCACCAACCACTGTCGTATTTATCGAGAGTACGTACCATCGTACCCGGCAGGGCTGCATGCGCACCGCTAAGCGGAAAGGTCGCCAACGCGCCGCACCGGGGTCATGTGGCGCGTGTGGCGACACGTTCGGCTTGGGCCAGACCACAATCAGCGCGACAATACTATCAAAATAATAGGAGAACCTAAGCATTAGAGGGGCTTGTACTACATTGAATCCGTCCTGTTAACCAGTCTGATCAACTCTTCGTAGTCCCCGCTCTTTCTGCACATCGCATGGAATACTCCATCCTCCTTGGCAAGAAGGCTTCTTGGTGTATCATATTCGGCCACACGCCCCGAGTCTAGTACAAGAATGCGATCGTAGTCTAGAACTATGGTTAGCCCTGGTGATATTTATATAAAACCACAGACCTATGACAGTCCTGAGGCGGTGCGCAATGGTCAACAGGATTGCATGGCCGAATTCTTCTCGGATAGTGCTTTGAATCCTAAAAACGTCGAAGCTCTTTAGCAAGCATGGGATTTTGATTAGGTTGTACTTACTTAGCATCAATCTCAAAATCCACCTTTAATGCGATCGTTAATGACAGATGAAGTCTCAAGCTAGCAATATCTTACCGATGCTGTCGATTCATCCATGACGATAACATTGGACTTTCGCAAGAGGCTGCATATCATAGTAAAATCAGCGTTGGCAATACTGGTTTAACGTTCCGCTTACGCTCTTGCCAAAGAGAGGAGCTGGCGTTGGCCATGACTAAAATTACTCCCCCCATCGCTAACTTTCGTTTCTAACGTCAGCCCGGTTTTTACCGTCCCTACAGGAGCAGTGGCGGCTAGAGTTGGCGTGCCACCATTTAGCACCTCTTGTGAGCCAGAAGCCACCGGGGGAGTCACCGCTGGGGTTGGTTCCTCAGAGTTGGACGCGATGAGCTGAACTCGCTGAAGAATACTTATGAGCTCTGCGTCGCTGAACTCGTTGAAAGGATCCTGTATCAAGTTCATGTTAGATATAACAGGCTAGGATCTATGAATTATGTCTCACAAGGTTGTCGCGGATGTTTCCGGTGAATAGAACAGCGTCCTGGGGTATCAAAGTAAGACGAGAGCGCTGAGCGTAGCAAATTAGAGTCAATACATCTATTGCGTCCTACTACAATAGGAGCTAAACTCGCCAAATCGTCCAGCCCGATAGATGTGATGTCTGCATGCCGTCGAGGAAGCAATTGCTGATTGAGTTCATGTGTAAATCAAAGTATGGGTAGCTACGTACCGATACCATCCAAGGTAATACTTCCACCGGCAGGATCAACAAACCGGAATAACGCCAGAGCAAGAGTTGACTTTCCGCTGTGTTGCAGTAACTAAGATACTGCCAGTAAACTTATGTATTTTACTTACGAGCCAGTACGGCCTACGATTCCTATCTTTTCTGAAGGCTAAGCAGTTTCAGGCGTTGATCAGAACCTAGAAGGACAAGAAAGGATGATGATTTACTTTAGTTTCGAATGAAACACCTCGTAGAACCGGAGGAAGCTCCGGAGCATAGTGAACGACGAGCTGGTTAACCACGAGTGTTCCTGTGGTAGTTGATGGCCAAGCCACTGGCGGGCGATTTGATTCGATAATAGCAGGTGGTTCGGGTGGGAGCTCGAGGTATTCTTGGACACGCTCAACAGAATTGACTGATGGCACGGGTTAGATATAAACGTCACTCTCAAGAAACAAGACTAACGAGACTGTTCTAATTCTGTCCAGTAACGAAGTCCCCAATAGAGCTATAACGCGAGAGTTTGGTAGGATCTGATTCTGGTAGGATCGATGGAATAGCTCACCGATCGCACATATTGCTGAGCCTGCACCACCACGATGCCAGTCAAAGCAGCGCTCGCACCTACAGCGAGGGATCCAGTCGTAGCGACTAGAACCGAAAACGCACCGAGAGAATCGAACCGAACCAGCAACCAGCGGTTACACATCCAGTAGTAGTGCACAGCTGCAAGGGTGCGGTCAAGCCGCTTATACATAGTATGGAGAAAATATCGTTCTGCCCCAAATGCTCGAACTATGGCCAGTCGTTAGTCGCCGTTGCATGCAGCAAATAGTATGGTCGTTACCTGTGCTAATACCAATCACTACCTCACCAAATGAGGAAATGATAGGTGAACGGGTGGTAGCTTGAATGCGGGTGAGGTCCCGTGCCGCTACCACATAGCCACGCGCAAACCAGAGGTGGATGTATGCTACGACGATAGCCGGCACAATGAAGGCTGGTACTGCGTACACAATCGTACCAACCGCCACAACCAGGGCAATACCCTGAACGACAACGTTCACAATGTAGTTCTGTAACCCTAGATGTAAATATCGTCAGTCACGGGCGGGAACTTGTTGAAGATCTATACCTGAGTCGATATCGTCGATATCTATAATGCAATGGACGTAAGCAAGAGCGTATTTTCTTCTCAATTCGAAATACCAACCTTTGCTGTACACGATGAAATGAGATTAAAAACAGACAGCTGGTTAATAAAAAATGCATATATGCTATAAAATAATACATACCTGAAGCGGTTCAGGATTCGGCCGGATGGAGTGGTGTCGAAGAAACGACTTGGCGAGCGCACCACTGCTCGAAGCATCTGTTCAAACAAGATTCGTGAAGCACGCAGCGTAGACGTGATCCTAGGAATTTGATTGAGAACGCGAACAACGATGATTCCTCCCTCTGCGATCGAATTGAAGATATACGAATAATTACTGATAAAATGATAGAGAGACTCACGGATCCCGACATAAATCAAGAGATAAGGAACAACGCTCTGGCTAGCTGAGGGCAGACCGAGACTTGGGAGGGTCCACAGGTGAGTCAGGATATTCGATTTGGCTTCGTAGCTTTCACTCCAATCTGCGGCAGTGCTTGTTAATAAACCATTGGTTTAGCCGATCCAACCTACGTTTAATCCAGAATTTCTGCACGAGTTGCACTAGATAAAACAACCAAAATGAACTTTTCGGTCAAAACTTGCGTGGTCCGGCACTCACTAAGTTGATCGATAGCCAAGAATGCAATCAGCATGCCAAATAGCCAGTACGACGAAGCGGACAGATACGCCTTGTAAACTCTAAGCTTGACGTTTCCGCTGTATGAGATCATTAGCTCGGACATCGCTCGCCCCAATCTTGAACGTACATAGACTTCTTTTCATCTTCGACCAGCTTCTTCGCATCCTTGGGTTCCTTGGCCTTAGTATAGTCCTTAGCAACAGAATGCTCGGTTTTGCTACCCTGCACCGCTGTCCTATGAGAATTGGCTGAGACGAGTGCACCAGATGCTCGAAGATCGGCGGCAGTCCCTTGCGCCTCGATTCTTCCCTCGTTAAGTTTAACAACCCATGAAACTAACGGTAGAACAAGGTCGACGTGGTGCGTGACAAGTACGACAGTACGGTTCTTCATGAGAGGGCCGAGCAGACACTTCTGGATTAGATATTCGGCGGTAGGCGAGTCTACAGCTAGTATGAGGATCGTGTATCAGGGTCTTGAATTGATCAGTGTAATTTAGAAGTTTAAATACCTGACAAAACGTCGTCCAGGATTACCACTTGTGTTCGAGCATAGACGGCTCGTGCGAGTGCAACGCGAGCTTTTTGGCCGCCGGACAGGGATATGCCTTTTTCTCCGATTTCCTGCCAATTCGTGTTAGCTGGCATAGCTAAAATGCTATAACCTCAACGCATACCGTCTCATCCCCACCCTCAAAGATAGCTAAGTCAGGCAACAGCGCACAACAGCTCAACGTAAGTTTATAACGGTCTTCGTCGAGCGGCAATCCAAACAGGCTATTATGGAGGGGACTTAGAGGAAATCATCACAATTAGTTCGAAAACACTAACATGTTATCCTTGATCGACTCTGCAGAAGACTGTGTATTAGAGCGGAGAGCGAAGGTACTAGTTTTGAACTCACGGTGTTGTAACCAGGGCTGCTGTGCACAATAGCTAATTGCTACTTGCAGCCCAGTTTTCTCATTTAAGCGTGTCGACTCCTTAGGAAGGTAAACTTCGCCCTCGACTCGATCCATCTCACCTAGCAAAGCGGAAAGCACTGTACCGGTCCCAAGTTGTAATTGTACACCGATATCTTAATCAAAATCAACACTCACAAGAGGATTTTCCACTTCCCGTCGGTCCGCATACAAGCGTCAAAACACCAAGTTCAGGGAAAATCACGCTGATGCCCTTCAGCTCGAACGGTTCTTCTTCCAGCAGCTGTTCTGTGGCTTCTGTCTTGACCTCCTTCGCCTTTCGCAACCTTAAATAGACCAAAATTGTCGCCCATCGTCTCTGAATATTCCCAAGGAGTCCCAGTTTCTGAGTCCTTGTTTCCTTATCAAGATCGCCCAGGACAGGATGCTGCATCCAACGGAAGGTAGCGTTCGCACAACCTAGCCGCCCATCAACAGGTGCATGCGGCGGTAGCGGAGCCCGTTTAAGTGAAGAAACGTATTCGGGAACTTCATCCTCGTTCAGGTACGCTTCGATGCGTTTTAGCGAGACGCTTGAAATGATAAACCTAGATTATCTAAATTGAGCATGGTCCCTGAAGCACGCCCGAAGTCACACACCAGTTCGCAATTTTGGGTAACTAAGTCCAAAAAAATGTTGTGAGCAAAGCCATCTTCATCCAGCTATACATTACAGGCTCACCTGCGCCAAACTTTGACCCAACATCGCAAACACCGTAATACACGGAAACGCAACGTCCGCTGTTAGCTCACGCTTCGCCACCAGAGTAAAAAACGCAAAACTGATTGCCGAGACCAAAACGGGAACAACCTCCCACAGCAACCCCAACGAAAACATCGTCAGTTTGAGCGTCTTGAGCCACCGGAGCTCTTCGTCTCTCGCTTCGAGAATTCGCGAGATCCAACGAAACTCCCAGGCAGAGTACTTGATAAACTTGATGGCGAGGATGACTTCATTCATTGCGCGCATACGACGATCCCGGATAATACTTATGCTGCGGAAGAGACCTGAAGACTTGCGGACGAGGAGAGTATTAATCGGGATGGCCAGTAGGACAACGATGTAGCCTGTAAAAGCCGTCCAGCCCATCAACTTGTAGAGCATAATTCCAGCTATGATGATACTGATAGGGGTATCATAGATGTACTATCATGGCCGTGAATGAGAATTCAGCTATGGAAGGTAAATGGCATAGACTTACTTGGGCTGTCCCAATGAACCGTGCGACCCGGTTCGAATCATTTGACACTAGCGAAACGATCTTTCCTAGGTCCGCAGCAACTGGGTCTTGCAGCTTGTCCTTCCCTTTTCCTCGGCTGTTCTCCGCCCCTTTGCTCTTACCCTTCTCACTACCCGCCGCATCCTTCTGCACACTCCCAGTAACGTCCTTTCTTCTCAGCGCCTTTTCGTAGACGCTCGCAACAAGTTCGCCACGAATCCTCACCGCAGCTCTTCGCGCGAAATATAAATGCTGAAGGTCACTCTGAGACTTGACGAGTTGGCATATGAACGCAGCGATGGCGAATATATAGGCGTCACTTCGCTGAAGTGGGCGTGATGAGCCGGCGGATGAGAAAGAAATAGGGAGGTGGTGAGAGGAGATGAAAATCAAAGCGTGAAAGCCACTTGGCGTAGTGGCTGGGGTCGGGTCTGTGGGGTCGGAGGCCATGGCTCGGAGGATGAGTGCCAGAAAAAACGGAGCGGAGAAGCTCATGAGTGTTGATGCCACCTAAATCTAATTGTAAACAAACTCGGGAGATGCGATAACAAACCTCATACCGTTAATGCAAAATCGAAAAACAAATCCTTCGCATTCGCAATGAATAATCGATGTAATAGCGACGGTTGTCTGATAATAACTGTGAGCATGCTCTGGTTTCAGCAAACAAACTTTTACGCACTTCATTCCAAAGAACTTCTTCATCAGCACTCTCATCTGCATCCTCTGACTTAGTTGCCAAACATCCTTCTCGTCAAGTGGTCGCTCGGCCCCAATCGAGATGAGCGGGCTAATCCAGGTAAACGAGATCCATTGCCAAAGCGTACACTGGTCTTCAAGTGACGGCGCATTTCCCTAAATAATTCAAGAAATTAGAAATGCAGAAACTGATGAAAGTAGAGTCATACGTCTTCGTCGTCATAAAACTTCCCAAACACGTTGAGGGGCATATTCGATATTATGACCAGACCCAACAAGCTTAAACTCGCGTCCAACGTAAAAATTGAGATGTGCCCGTCGCCGGGCGATGCACCTTGCTTGCTTAGGGTGGGTTTGATGCGTTATATAACTCAACCACCGTTGCCGGAAAGGTGTGGTAGCGAGAAACGAAACAGCGCGGTTCTTGAGACAAAGCCAGTACAATCATACGTGAGACAAGTAATGACAAAGCGATTGCGAACGAAATAACTAACACTTAGATAGAGAACTCGATAGAATATTCCCTAATGAAGCAATCAGACATCAGCTAGTCCCTAAACACGCATTAGATTCACTCAAGTAACATAGATGCGCTTGATGCTTGGCCTTGGCTCGTTTGCATCAGGCTCTCGCTTTTGGAAGAGCCCGCCCTTTGAATTTGACAATAAAACCAAGAGCTTGGCGGGGCGCAAAATCTTGGTCTCGGCAATAACAGTCTCAGTCTTAAAGCATGAGACTGGCTTAGGGCGGATGGTGATTTTATGAACAAAAAGGTGACACGGACGGTCGGAGGGTGTGAATCATGACTATCACCACGCATATAGGCAGACAGTGAGTCCTATGAGTGTTTGAGGCTAGATACAATCCAATCGCTACATGACTTTGACAACCACCTGCTTATAAGAACCTCCTGTGAGAACTTGAAATGTGAGAGCGAGAGGCTCAATAGGCTAAAAAGTAAGGCAAAATGAAGGTAGGAGCTCAGCAAAGCGGTCTAGGACTAGTGGGGCTCTGGAGGACTTGCACACTCCCTATAATCTATGAGTCATGTGCATATATCTATACAGTGAGATCACGAAATTCTGCATATGATCAATAATCCAATTAAATGTCTCGTATTTGAGCTGGTGTGAGCCTCGATTTACTATTAAACCAGGCTCACCAATCGTCGAAACGCCCCCAGATTGAAACATATGCTGCATAGTGGTGGTAGCCGAGGTCTGAGCCGGGTGGGGCGCTGTTCGTCAAGTACATGAAGAGTTCGAGATTGACGAAAACATCCACTTAATGTTGAGTAGCGAAAGAAAGAATTGCATCGGTGAAGCAAATAGATCAATCGTTGTCGGCTGGGGGTTCGGGCCTGAAGTGTCGAGCGGTCGTCTATACTAAGCTTCGTGTAGGGACTAAATAGATGCGTCTTGTACCCAAACCCTTGAGATTTTAAGCAGCTTGCTATACACCATAATCGTTTGTTTCGTTAATTGCTATAACGCTGCTCTTATTGCTTGTCGATTTCGACAAGCTGTGGATGGGTTAAACCAGGAACCGTATTCAAGGGTCTGATTATAAATCGAACCCTTTGGACCCCTCACGTTTGATGGAGCCAATGTGGGGGGGGAGTGACCTTGGCAAGCAAGGTGATCAACCGCGCAATCCCAAACTCGTCCTCCCTCCACACTAGTTGGTACGCCCGAAAACAAGTCGCGAGAAAATGAGCGCCGTAGATGGTAAATAAATCATAGTACGGCGTGCAGGATGGTTTCAGGCTCGGACGAAGCATGCTATAGACCCGGGAGGCTAGCGAAAGCGTTGTAGTGAAGACGCTAAAGGAACCAAGGGTGCGACTGTTCAGTGTGTATAGGACCAACGCGTACGCCCAACCAGCAGATTCTGCAGCGCCAAGAAGTGTAAGAGCTATTTGACGCCAGAGTTTAGGTCGCACCGGAGGTGAGCTTTGGGTAAATAAAAGGGGTGTTTGCTCAGAAGGTATATCAGTTGTTCGTGGATCTTTCTTTGTGAGAACTTCGTCAACATCTTCCTGGGCTGAAGAAATATATTAGATCGAATATAAACGCAGGTCGGCACACTTACTGATAAATTCGGTAAAAATGGGCCATTTGGGCAGTCGCAGGCCAACCACGTACAAGAGGGCGAATAGAACAACAAACCCGGGGATCCCAGCGCTCAACACAGTCCCAATCACACATTCAGCAGAATCTAAGCATGTTTTGATATCAAGTGAAGCAGTAAGCAACATTGAGCCCATTCACAAAGGGGTGGGGGCTCTTCGGGGTTAACAAGTAGATAGATGCAGGATTATATACGGTCACGTTTATCTGACGTTGTTCGGCATCAGGAGAGCGCGGCAAGCACGCAAACAAGCACCATGTGCAGACTAAAGATAGTCACACAAATCAGTCCAAATGTATTGATAGTCGCGTGCGTATTAATGATGGAGCAGTGTACACCGCCAGGTGATCGAGCATATGGATTTTATATGAGGGCTTGCATGTGACGAAGTTGTCACATGGGCCTGAGTTCTCGTCACCTTTTGCTAATATGAGATTGATATGAAGTCTAAAATTCATATAACTAGTTGTATAAGATTCATATACCGGTTTCACGGCATTCATGTAACATGTTTCAACACCCTTATAAGTCTTATCTTAAAATATCTATATCGCCTTAACCATCAGTTTGTTACGAGCTTATCCTATACCTGTTTTCACTCATGCAGTATTCAACCGTCGGGTGCTTCAAGCCACGTATCACTCCAAGTATATGGTTATGACATAGAATTACTCAAAATAGAACTACGTAGTATACAAAACGCGGGTAGGAAATACGTTCGCAGACTGAAAGGACTAGCGGCTTGAATCAGTGCACGCGGCAAACAAACCAAATGGTTAGCTTGGACGACGTAGCGGTCGGTCATTCTACAGTGAGCTTGAGTTTTTGGGGTAGCGTCAGTAAGTGCACAATTAAACATGCGGACAGCAAACAAGAAAGGTGCGGTGGGGACAAGTTGGGGGCGAGCGGTGTGGTCGAGGGAAGGAGTAAGTGGTCACCATGGGGTGACGTGGCATATATACAGTGGCTAAGCGCTGACCCTGAAACATACTCTCACCTTGTACCGTGTGGTGAGTTGGCGTGAAGTCCATACGTCCTGCCCTTAACTAGATTCTGAAGTATGATATTTATATGCCAGCCATGGTCTGAGAACGCTTTTACCAATGCCAGGGCTCAATACTAACGTCAGCCCTGTTCACTGGCACAAAGGAGCAAAAATTCATCTCAACAGGTCAATATGAGGCGTTGATTTGTTCCACGCTTCTGCTCTGTTACCTTAGTTACAGTTCCAAAGCATGGTAGCTGTGCTTAATTCACAAAGGCTATATATACAATACACATTAACTCAAACCCGTTTATATAATATGCTCGGTCACCTGGCGGTGTAGTAATTGATTATGCTTGCTTCGTCGTTGTTTTTGGTAGGCTTCATTCGTCCGTGCGGACCAATTCGAGCCGATTCGGCTTCCCATCGGGCCGGAGATCAGCCGCTCGGCGCTTCATTGGCCAGGCCACGCTTAATTATTCCCCTTTCAGCTTTGTACAGCCCCACTTCCGTCTACGGTGACGTCATTTGTTCACGATAGACTTTTCGTCTAGGCGACACGCGGCGATGTGCACATAAAGCCGGTCTCCACCGTACCACCTTGACCCAGCTGCTACGAGATCTATACCCTCTATACCCTTGCCTTGAGCTCTAGCACATGGCTCATTTATATTTGCTATTCTTGCTTCAAACTTTGGCGTTTATCACACTCAGTCGGGCGTCTACCGTATACCCTCTGAAACAACGAGCGTCATCCTCGAAAGCAGGTCTGGGATGGGGCGGTGGAGGAGAAATATCCCAATTCGAAAACGGAAAAGTGTCATGGTAAGCCACTCATAAATCACCTACACCTTATTATCTCGTTCTAAAATGAACTAATAGGTTTTATGACTGGACACCGACCTCTTGGGTTCAACCTCCGCCGAACCTCGAATTTGTTCCTATGCTGTGGGGTGGCAAAGACACGGATACCTTTAGCAGGGCTGTGAATAGCGCGTCGATCACTTCAAATGGGTGGACACATATTTTAGGGATGAACGAGTAGGCGTTTACTTTATTTTCTTCATGCAATCGAATTGGTAGATCATGTTCAAGGCCACAGGAAGAATCGCAATCAAACATGAGTCCTCAGGATGCCGCTACCATGTGGAAAACGTACATGGAACCCCTCAAAGCTGCCAATCCTAACATCCGCCTCGGTTCGCCCGCACCTTCAAGTCGCCCGAACGGCATACAATGGATATGGGATTTTTTGGGAAACTGTAATGGGGGTTGCACAATTGATTTTATTGCATTGCGTAAGCCATTGTTCGTCTGATGGCCTAGAGTGGATCAGACTAAACGGATACTATGTACTGTTGCAAGATTACTACGACGTCAACGCGACGGATTTCATCCGACATATCAACGAGTATCATAACGCATTTCAACGGCCTATATGGGTTACGGAGTGGGCGTGCCAGAATTTTGTATGATATCACATCGTTCCAATCGCCTTTCGTAGCACGCTGATCACAGGTCTATCTCGTAGAACAACGGTCCCCAATGTTCGTACAACCAAATTGTGAAATTTCTCAATGAAACGCAGACATACATGGATAATACGGATTGGGTTGAGCGGTATGCCTGGTTTGGTGCGATGGCAAACACACCTATCAATAAGGTGAGATCCAGTTGTATTTTTTTTTGTGGCTGGTGCGCTCATGTCCCGGACAATCAGGATACCGTATTGATGGACAAATCTGGGAAGATCAACAACTTAGGCAAACAATACACGGGAGCTCAAGCTCCTATTATCCATGGAGGCGCATTACAGCCTCAAGCGTCATTTGTTATGCTTCTTGTCCCATTAATATCTCTCCTGTGTCTACTCTGAAGAATGCGGTAGCTTACCAATACTCAAACGTGTAATATTCATTATGCCCGGGCACAAATCACATCTATGTACAAGTAAAATCATGTTGAAGGTTTAAATAGTGGCTTACAACGCTCGAGTACTAGCAAAATGCGCATACATGACTGCTTAGGTGCCCGTAGTGGCCGTAGACGTGCGATAAATGCACATCCGTGAAATACAACCTCATCAAGCTTTGAATCGTAAAATGGACTTATATCAGAACGATCTGACTAGATACGCAATTCCTCGCCGGGCAATCGTAAGGCAACAGCTTTTCGCCTACAAAAAGCGCCAAACTTACAGAAATTGATGGATTCGGCAAATGATCAATGCCCGAGCTGATCACGTGGTCAGCAGCGGGTTTCTTCACCCGACTACGACAACGAGCAGCGTGCCCTCTCTCAGCTCGTCTCCTCGGGTTCAAATTTGGGTCGTACGAGCGCTTTTATAGGCTTAACTAGCTCGTCTTTGATAAAAATACTTCTTGCACTAGACTTCACGAACAGCCATCTCTGCGTACTCGGATTGATAACTATTTGAGTCGACACATCCTCTCTCTTTTTCCACCTAATTCTGGCTGTACTCCAGTTAGCTTTGACTAAATATTCTGCTCGAGACTACCGGCACGAATGGTCTAGTGGACTCGAAGTGTGTTCAAGTTCTATCCTTGAGGCGGCTGCGTGCGATTATCATCTTGCAGCCAAGACTAGGATTACCAGCCCTCGCAACGCTCTCCTCTAAGTACTCGTCTTGCTGTCATAATGTTATGGGCTAGACGTGTCATCGAAAAAATCCGACGAACTCCGTTGTTGCGTACAAAAACACCTCCCGTACTCTTACCGAAAGATCCTCCCATAGAAGAAGAGTTGTTATCATCTTATTATGACACAAAATGCCACTACCCTGTTCGAATAGGTGACATATTGAATGGCACTTTCTTGATAACCAGCAAACTAGGTTATGGTATCACTTCGACTGTTTGGCTTGCACGAGACCTCCGTCGGTGAGTTTGCTCCAGCCGGATTCGAGTTCTCTCAAAACTGTCATGCAGATGGGGCTGGGAGAAGGACCGATATGTTACCATCAAAGTCGGTGTGAACGACAACGCCTTTTGCAAGACGATTTCAGAGAAAGAGGCGGTGGTTTCCGAAAATATCATGAAGGCTGCACCCAGTCATCCTGGGTTCTTCAGCCTTAGAAAAGTGTACGGCTCGTTCAACATCCAAGGCCCTACTGGCTCGCATGTTTGTCTCGTTTGTCAGCCCATGCTAGAGACCTTTCTAACGTACCAAGAGCGATTCGCTGGGGAGAAAGTTCCTATTCATGTAGTCAAGCTGACGGTTTGGTTGATGTTATCCGCACTTGACTACCTTCATAGGAAGTGCCAGTTGGTTCACACAGGTTAGTGAGCGATCTTCAACCCGGCCAGAATTGGATTCAAATCTGTGGCTAGACATAAACCCAACAAATATTCTCATGAGTGTGAATGACCCAACAATACCAGATGGAGCCGCTCGAGAGGAGTATACGAATCGGCCAACTCCCCGCAAGATTTTGGACGATCGAATAGTTTATCAGACTCGTCACACGCTTTCGAGTCACGCAGCCGACGTTGGTTTCCCAAAGCTTGCTGACTTTGCTTGGGTCGAATCAGGAGCTTCAGGAATTCTCAACCATAATATCCAGCACCCCCTTTACCGCTCTCCAGAAGTCTTACTACAGGCGGGCTGGAGCTATAGCGCGGATGTCTGGAACATCGGTGTCCTGGTATGTTGTCCTCTTTAAATCAATCGTTGTATACGAGGTTGATAGTGGGAAGATTTGGGATATGATGGAAGGAAAACCACTGTTTGAGGGATTGGATCCAACTCGCCAGAATGAATACGGGAAACCCTCTCACTTGGCCCAAATGATTGCCTTGCTAGGGCCACCCCCAACGGACCTGTTGTCCCGAGGTGAGAAGACATCCGAGTATTTTAATTCCGATGGTAGGACCCTTAGCTCAATCTATAAGCGTACAATCGATTGAGAAGTGCCGCATCAGGTTCCTTCAAGTATCCAGAACTCATACCACGCGGGAGATCACTTGAAGGTTCAGTAACGGCGTTTGAAAATAATAAAGACAGAGAGTTGTTTTTCAAGTTCGCGCGAAGGATGATACAGTGGCTACCGGAGAGTAGGTCTACTTGTCGGGAGCTTCTGGAAGATTCATGGCTAGGCTACAAACCATAGTAATAAGCAGTTTTTGTTTCGATGGTTTATCGTAACTTGTGTGTATTGATACTATTTACTCCACTCTCATCGATCATCTCCACTTATACAACCTCCTTGTTTGTTCATTGCGCCCACTCACAAACACTCAAAAATATATGACAAGAAAATGGCGGAGCTTGAGCCGTGTAAGCGAAGTGTTACTAGTCGCAAACTCGATATGCCCTCTATCAAAAAATAAGCCGTACATGGTACATATATATGAGCAGAGACTTTTCATTCGGTCTGTACCGATGTTCTAAGTATCTAAATGCCCGATAAGCGCGCATATATGCGGTGATTCGTATCCTCGTATTTTTGTAGCTCCGAGCGGTGGCTTAGAATCTGCTATATAAGTTCGAGATCTTCTAAAATATTGTAAAGCTTTGTCAACGCTCATCACCAAAATAAGTATCTATGTGTCACCTTCAGGCTAGTCGCACCACCCGGTAACAGCTCACAGGGAACAACACACGAAAATTGACCGATTCGGCGGACGATACATGCCCGAGCCGAGCACGTGATTAGTGGGAGACTTGCTTCGCCCCACCACAACGCCAGTTTGTGGCACGCCCTGCCCCGATCACCATCTCAGGTAGAGCTTTGTTGAACACGAGGAGCTATATGTGACTACTCTACCGCTCATTATAAAACAAATCTACTCTAAATTTGCACAGAGTGGCTGGTTCCTTCGTCCTAATTGATCACCCCAACTCGTTGTTTATTTATGACCTTGGCTTGTTTCTCCCCATCTTGCTCGTGTTTATTTTGCTGTTCTGAAACTCTCTGAAGGAATTATCTAGGCGGTCTGTGGTGTATTCAGTTGTCGTATCCAAAGTTCCTACGACTATATACCCGGTTGTTGGCGCATTGGGTTTTAGGCCCCGATTTACATCACTTGTTCGGTTGGTACTCATCATGCTCTGGGCTAGGCGCGCTCTCGAAACTCTCCGACGAACCTCTTTGTTGCGCGCAAGGACGCCCCCTGAGTTCTTGCCAAAAGATGTTCCCATAGCGGAAGAAAATCTACCGTACTATAACCCCAAGCACTATTATCCCGTTCGTGTGGGAGAAGTGCTGAATGATACCTTCCTGGTAACCAACAAACTAGACTACGGCTTGATCTCCACTATTTGGCTTGCCCGTGATCTTCGCCGGTGAGTTTGTGTTATTCAATACACCTAGCATCTCCAAACCAAACGGACCCGCAGATGGAGCTGGGAAAACGACCGTTATGTCGTACTCAAGATGTTTTCGAACAATGAGGATTTCAAACATATTTTCGAACACGAGACTATGTACCATAAACACATCATGGATGTGGCACCCAGCCATCCCGGTCTATTCAGTATTCGGAAAGCGTACGACTCATTTAGCGTTCAGGGCCCCGCCGGTCCGCACGTTTGTCTCATTTGTGAACCGATGGTAGAGAGCTTTTCAGTGTATCAGCAGCGGTCCGATAATAAGAAAGCTAGCATACCCGCAATCAAGCTAACGGTTTGGTTGATGCTGTCTGCACTCGACTACCTCCACAGGAAGTGTCGGCTAATTTATACAGGTGCGTATGAGTTTATCACCGGGATAAGCTCTCACACTGATTAATAAAAAGACATAACTCTAACGAACATCCTTATGAGTGTCAACGACCCAACTGTACTAGACCAAGCTGCTCGAGAGGAGTATACGGATCGCCCAGCACCGCGAAAGGTTTTAGATGACAGAATTATCTATTCACCTCGCAGTACTCTCTCAGAGCATACATCCTACATTGGCTTCCCAAAGCTCGCCGATTTTAGTGATGTTATGCCGGGAGCCGCGGGTATACCACTCAATTATACTATTCAATTTCCTCCATATCGTTCTCCGGAGGTTGTGCTAGGAGCAGAATGGAGCTATAGCACGGACGTATGGAATCTAGGTGCTCTGGTATGTTTATCTGTGAAGTGCGCTACCGTGTGCAAGACTGATAGTAAGAAGATTTGGGACATGTTGGAAGGGCGACATCTTTTCGAAGGACTAGACCCGTATCGCCTAGAGTATGGAAAGCCCGTTCACCTCGCTCAGATGATTGCTTTGCTTGGACCTCCACCAGCGGAGCTGCTGGCCCGAGGTGCAAAGTCATCGGACTATTTTAACCCAGATGGTATGGCGTCCATATAATCCATGTGTATATGCCCGGTTGAAGAGTTTTTTCCAGGTTCCTTTAAATATCCAGAACTCATACCCCGCGGACGCTCGTTCGAGAACTCTATCACACAGTTTGAAGACGAGGCCGACAAAGAACTGTTTTTTGCTTTTGTCCGAAAGATGTTACGATGGTTGCCGGAAAATAGGGCGACTTGTCGAGAACTCCTAGAACATCCGTGGTTAGGTATCAAACCATAGTGTGATAAAGGTCCACGGAGCTCCGCTTGTCTTATTTCGACTCATCACTCTCCATATTCTGGTTCATTGGCTTCGCTCATTACCCCCTCACGTCCCGGCACAAATCCCCATAATGGACGACCTCCACTCGTGAAAACACCCAATATTCCAAAGATGTAGTTAAGATATTAATGTTAACAGCATATCCTCCTTCAACCCGTTTTCGAAGCTAGGACTTAGCCAAGTAAAAAGCCAAGCGAAAATGACGCGGCGCACGTGACCTCGCCTCGGGCTTATTATTTCTTGGCCAGTGGCGTATGACATCATTTCGATGAAGAGCCTACTTCTGACAGTGATATCTCCCTCGCCATGTGGAGTCCTCTCCTGGTGCCTGCTTTCACCCTCGCTCTCCTCTTTTGCTCTCGGCAACAGTAACGACAAACTTTACGATTTTATACGTCAATATTTTGTAATTTGCCCTCTAACACACTTTTACTCTGCGTATTAGACTTTTTTGCTCGCAAAAATGAATCTTGGGTGGACAGTGTTTAGTCTTGTATTAACTCTCTGTCACTCTAAAGCTACGAAAGCCAGTGTTTTACCTAGACAAACTTCTTCTGGGTCCAGTCTCAAAGCCGGGCTGGGGTGGGGAGGTGGAGGGAACATTTCGCAGTTTGAGGGACACCAGGTTGGATGGTATGTTCCCAATACATCATGAACGAAAATATATTCAAGCCCTCCTTCAGGTACGCCACCTGGGCACCTACGTCGTGGGTAACACCTCCCCCGGCTCTTGAGTATGTCCCTCAACTTTGGGGTGGGAGGGATGCGACCCTGTTCGGGAGCACAGTCAACGCTAGTTCGATTAGTTTGAACGGTATCAAGAACATTCTTGCCATGAACGAGTAAGTCTTTAGCCTAGCTTTGTCGAGGTACCTCGATCTTATCCCAGCACGGCAGACCTCAGGAACCATCTCAAGCGAACCTGAGTCCCCAGGATGCCGCCGCGATGTGGAAAACATATCTAGAACCGCTAAAGGCGGCTGGCGTCCGACTTGGATCTCCCGCGACGACTAGTGCTCCGAATGGAAAAACGTGGCTTCAGGATTTCCTGACGGCATGCGATGGGTGTTCGGTAGACTTCATTTCCTTGCGTAAGAACTCTTTTTGCTGTTATTCCGTTTCGGATTTTCTGATTTTTGGGACACGGGTAGACTGGTATGGCATCGTTGCCACAGAATTTATCACCTATATCGAAGATTTTTACAAGACCTTCCAACGGCCGATCTGGGTGACCGAATGGGCTTGCCTCAATTTCGTAGCAGGCGGTCCTCAATGTACAAATGATGAAGTCGTCCAGTTCATGCAGACCACTCAATCCTACATGGACCAAGCGCAATGGGTTGAACGATACGCGTGGTTTGGAGCGATGGCTAACTTACCTGCTGGAGTGCCAAACAACGTGCGTGATCTCTTATAAAACTGGTTCTGGTATTGATGTTATTGTTTGGATTCAGTTCACGGCTCTTATGGACCCATCTGGAGTCATTAATGCGCTCGGTCAACAATATATTGGTCCTCCCACGGGCTCAACACCACCGCCTGGCACTACTTCCATCAGTTCCACTGCTCCTAGTACCTCTACCACTCCTATCAGCTCCACGTCCGCAATCCCAACCACAGTTTTGGCGACCACAACCATAGAAACCACAAGTTCCGATATCGGAACAGTAATAACCACCACTCTGATCACGACCCTCTCACCTCAGAGCACGACTTCTACCCGCTCATCGTCCGCTCACGCTACCACGACGTCGGCTTATGTTATTATTAATCGAGCATCTACCAAGTATCAGTTGAACTGTTTGGCGATTCTGTTTACTACTTTGCTCGCCTGCTTGTCTCCGCTTTTGTAACAATACCCTAGCATGCGCGGACTCGAAATCGTGCTTTATGACATTGTTATTGCGGTAAAAGTGTTTTGACCATGTATACCACCTTGAATGCTATTACATCTATATTACGTGGTGTCGATCTTCTGCAGCCAGCTCGCTACAATTGAGATTGGCTTCCAGCAGATCCTCGCGTAAAATAGGGTGGCTAGTCCAAAGAAGCCGCCACCCTGAAGAAGTCTCAATTGTTCCTGGAAGCTTTACAAGATCACAGACTGAAGGACCGTCAAACCACACGACAGACTAGTACCACGCAACCCAGCAAATGATTTTATGTCGGTAACATACACGCCAAACCCAATCTCCCTATGTTTTTTTTACTTGCCACGCTGAGCATTTACATAAGCCTGATCATCATCCCGCAACCCATGCTCATACTCGACGAACGCGCTATCGGCAGCGGCAAACTCGTGCCCAATGATTTCGGCGTGGTGAGCACTTCGAGGCTTGATAGTGCACTTGTATGGCTCAGGGCAGCTGACGATCCCCTGAGCAAGGTAAATGAGACGACGATACTTGACAGATGATAGGAGGCTGCTTACCTTTGCGTAGTTGTAGATGTCGACAGGTATATCTTTTCCTGTGGCCGGATCAACCGCTAGGCTAAAGTCGAAAGCCCAAAGCAGGTTCATCGTGTTGATCATCTATATTTTTATAAGTTAATCTCCGCAAAGCAAGGAGCATCGCATTACATACCAAACTATTATTGGCCAAGTGGACTCCTGGGCAAAAACGCCTGCCGCTTCCGAACCAAATATTGTTCCGTCGATCAGCATCATCCACTCCGGGCTTGGTACCAAACTCTCCCAGGATCCAACGATCCGGCCAGAAGTCTTCAGCCCGCTCATAGACGTCGGGATCATGGAACATTCC
>WSTH01000543.1:0-22303 GCA_019616345.1 Ceratobasidium sp. 395
AGACCCATTGATACCCCGATCGGGCAGGCCCACACGCGCTCATTGTGGCTGTGTCGTAACAAAGTCAGGTGACTTTGAGATATTGCGGTGCTCTGGCTCGTGCGTCATTTCGCGCGGCTGGGTGTCTCGGAATGCGAGCGGAAATATATATTCTAGGTATTTTATGAGGCTCACGATGATAGCTACTACTCTTGCGTACTTGGCGGTGCTCGAATTGCACGTCATTTCAACTTCCATATCTGGACTCAAAACACACGACAAGGAAACGAGGTACTATTCCGTATTTGGTAGCACCGCACGAGATGCGCATTCATCGTTGACGCACTTGAAACATTCAAAAAACAGAAAGTGCAAATAAATAGGAGCGAAAAACTGGCGTAGGTTGACAACGAGAATACAAAACAGATTCATCTCGATGACGACAGCGCAACTAGCGAGGTTCTAATAAACTACTAATTTAGTATCGTTGTCTCGTTGCTATCCCCTAGATAGTTTCAAATTTGATAGAAAGGACAGGCTGTCTGAAGCTATGCGAAGGTAGGCCGAGGTTGTTAAGTTGTTTCGAAGACATAGGGAGATATTTTGATGCGCATACAAATTGTCATTAAAGGTCTAATACGGTATAACCTTGGGCACGACCGTACCCTGAAAATGTATCAGAATGATTGCGATACGTAGTAATCTTCGGTTCCCCATAAATATTTACCAGTCTATTGAACGCCCTTGATAAACTCACCCGTGCAACTTGTCAAGCCAATTCGCAAGAATTTTTCGTCTTAGTTTGCGAGATGACTATGGCAATACACCTCAAGGATCATAGAAACTCATAGATTGGACTATCACCACGGGTGCTTCTCGCCATTATAAACCCAAAATTCACCAGAGTTGCTCATGCTCAGTTAATCGATAACTTTAAGCATTCCAGCTACACTCTCCTTGGGGGTTATTTGGGCGCCCGGTCCGCCCATTTCGGTCTGGGTAGTATCCTGGGTCAATTTTGTGCCAATCGAATCATCACCTGTTGACGCACCTGAACCCAACCAGGATGAAGCAGAACGACGGTAACGTTGGACGACTCGAGCTCAGCCGCAAGTTTTCGGCCGGCCATGTTCAAAGCAGCCTGTTGGGTAGCCAATTGAGTTAGATGCCAGGCGACGAGAAAACTACCAACCTTGCTGATACCATACGCAGGTGATTTTAGATTCTTCTGAACGGTTATCGACCCAGCATCCGAGCTTATCAAGATAAGCTTATATACGGACGATTGACCTCTCAAAAGAGGAACGAAGGCTTGACATACTCTCAGCGGCCCAAGAACGTTAGTTTCGAAGATATCAGCAACCCCGTTGAGGTTCCTATAGCTTGCTTGTAGATTCAGACTACATGAAGGTTGAACTAAACTCACTGAGTCAGAAGCGGACTCGATTTCATGATGACTGCAGCGTTTACGATCGCAACGTCGAGATTACCTAGATTCGATTGGACCTCTGCGGCTGCAGACTACGCATATATCCACGTTTTGGACTCGAAGACAAATCAAAAAATAGACAAACACATATTTGGCAACTCTCTGCATCGTTCTAATCCAGCCGAGTCAAGAATAAGCGGCCGTGGTTAGCTTGCTCAGCGACGAGGTTATTGAGATCGTCGAGTTTCGATGGATCGCGATAAGTAGCAACTACTTTGTGCTTGGGTTTCTGAAGCTAAATATCGGGTTACTTGACGTGAATAATCCATCTCGTTGCCAGTACCTACCAATTGATGAACGAGCTCGTAGCCAATGCCTCGATTGGCGCCAACCACCAGGAAGTGAGTGAAGGTCATGAGCTGCGATGGAGTACCAAGATCTGATCCATCTGCCGTCCAAGCTGGTTTTTAAACACCTATGATTTTGGCCTCTGTCCCACGGTGGAGGGAGTAAGGAATCCGGATTGAGCCGTAAATGGAAGCTTGATTTGAACAAGGCGTAGACACTGTCTGCTTACGTAACCAACTCTTATTGGCTGATACAGCATGTAGTCTCGACGGTACGCTAGCAGACTTGTAGCTTCACCTCGTTAGCATCAATGCGCTTCAGCATTGCAAGTGTGGTTTCACGATTGCGCTCCCGCCATAACAAGCTGGAGTGATGCAAGCTTTCTGGTCATGCTTATAACTTGGAGAATAAGTTTAGTTCAAACTGTCACAATTCCTCGATACCGCACAACACTCTGCGGATTGAATAAGGGTACGCTATCTGCTCGTTGGTCACGCGCTATTCGATAAGGAGTGAAACTAGTAGCGTCATTGTTGGATGGAGTTTGTAGAATGGCGGCGCAAGAGCCACACCAGACGAGGCAAACAACGTTCCCCTTGCGTGCACCGCCTCCAAGGCACCTCCGGCAGACGATCGATCACCTTGCTTGCCAAGGTCTTTCCCCCCCCCACAATTGTCGCATCAAAAAATGAGGGGTCCAAGGGCCCAGATTTGTAATCAGACCCTTCCTCAATAGATTCCAGAGCGCAGCGCGCTCGAAGTCAACTTCAAGTACTGCGGCTCATCGGCTTTAACAAATCATGTTCATTTGACGATTGATAGATACGTTCATCAAGCGGGCTCCTATTCTCGGTTTGTGTTTCTTGTGAGGCATTCGTTTGGACTACAGCACATAATAATTACATATAATCTAGGCAGACTACAACATCTAAAATTGTAGATATCTAGATCACGAGTTTCATAAGTGAGTACCGTCTCCTAGATGTTCCCAAACAGTCTCGCCCAACATCCATCTTCGAGCTTCAGCTGCTCGCAAGGGGTTTTTGTGAACAGGCTGTCATCGAAATCGCGGAGTAGCCGGATTGAGCCTCGACCCGAGCTGCCTGATAAAGCGACGCAGGCATTTAACGGCGTAAGTCCCCCCGATGGCGGCCGGGCTATATCGACAATGACATGTGCAATCGTTTGTCCCTAGGAGCGGCAGTCGGTGAATGCGTAAGCTGCCGTTATAGGTAACTGAGGTCTCAAAACCCGTTTGTGAGTTCTATCCCTGGAGCATATTTCGTATCCTCGTTCCATCAAGATAATTGGCACAACTCCTGGCTCCAATCCCGGAAGTGTATGGGCTTTGGTGCGATTGAGCTTGGCGAGGACACATTCGGGGGGGGTATGTGAGAGTTACCTCCCTAGGCGATTCGGTGAGTGTCGAGGATTTGTTCCCGTCAGTCAAGAATGATCTCTTGAACTACGTCTCGCGCCCCATTAGTAACGTCTAGCTCTGTTTCGATGTTGCAGGCGACCAAACTTCCATGCCAGCTGCTAGCTCGACAACGTCGGGCAGGTTCGCTTTCTCTTTTCGAGCCCCGCGGTCATTCTTTAGTAAGTGAGTTCAAAGTAGTCTATTGGTTGATTGTAGTCAGTGCCTAATCTTATTTCTTACAGAAGCTGATTCCATATAACATGCCTCCTACCAAATCGTGTTTATTTTCTGTATACTTTGCTCGCTCTTTGCGTCTGATTTGATTGTGCTTGAAGTTCCGTTACCTGTATGCGCTAGCTCGCTTACATTACAAATCAATCCTTTACGTTTGCCTATGTTGTTAGTTATGCAAGTTTTCTCTTGGCAAGCAAGCAAGGTGTACAGCCCGGTACGGGCACATCAATAGTGGAGTCTGCATTGAATAACATTGATCGGACGCTGTACTGAAATGTATGCTGAAGGGCTTGGCTCACAGTCTCAGCCATTCAAACATCAGTCAGGCATTTTTCAAGAGGGTTCCTTCAACAAAGGTCCCAGCGTGTGCGCTCTGGGCAAAAACGTGTTATCAGCGTGGCCGCGGACGGGGTTTTCCTATTAAATACTCCGTAGACAGGTGGGCGCTCATTTTGACCATGCTTCCGCTCCGGATATCGCTCAGCGACATATTTCGGTTGAGGATCTGACATGTGCTCCTAGATTTAGCAGTCCTCGGGTCGGACAACTGATACCCGCGCTCGGCATTGGTACCTCCGCGATGTGTTGAGCACTTCCTCAGAGCAGGACACGAGGTGCAATTGTCCAGAACCGCCCCATTCATTTCCGTTAAATACCCAAGGAAAGAGCTCATGTCGACAACAACTCATCCGCTTCTATAGTCTGTTAACGTACTTGGCAGCAAACGCCCTGATTCTTTTACTGAACTCTGCCTCTGATAGCGCTTCAAGTCTGCTATGGCCTCTAGGACGAACGAACAAGCTTCGGCGGACCTGCGGACGTCTCTCACCAAGGAAGGCGGTTTGATCTCAACAAATCACTCGCTTGTAAGCTATATCACACTCCAAAGTTTCAATAATAAACCGATGCAAACATAACTATCTAGGATAATCGTTCCAACCCGCCAGCCTCGACAGGCGATGACCCTGAGTCTCAGCCTCCTTTCGGTCGGTTTTCTAGCCCCGCACGCATTCCAAAGGACCTCCCCATGCGTCCTCAGCAGTCCATCAAGGTATTAGAGGAGGAACTTCCCTACGGCGAGCTGCTACGACCAGGCACAGACTCTTACGAGCGAGCGGTCTTCATTGGCAACTTGCTCTACCGCCTGGAAACTCCAGCTGCCGTCGTTCAGCCTCGGGACCAAGCAGAAGTAGTCGAGATTGTCAATTTCTGTCGGGATAATAACTTTCAGCTTACGATGAAAAACGGCGGCCACTCGTACGCAGGCTATTGTCTTAACAAAGGCGGCATCGTAATGGATATGGCCGTAATGAACCGTGTTACCATCGACGAAAAAAGTAATATCGTCACCATTGAAGGGGGGGCTACCTGGAAGGAGGTCTATGCTGAGCTAGTTGGAAAGGACAAGGCGAACATTGTGATCGGTGGCCAGTGTCCCTCTGTCGGCGTTTCAGGATTCACACTCGGTGGCGGACTTAGCCCCTTCTCTCGTAGCTATGGCTTGGGAGTCGACAACGTCACCGAAATGACGGTTGTTACCGCCGACGGAAAGATAGTCACGGTTCACGACCACGAGACTGACGACGACCGGCGGGAGCTTTTCTGGGGGTTGCGTGGTGGAGGAGGGGGCAATTTTGGCGTCCTAGTGGAACTCAAGTCCAAGATTCACAAACTCCGTGATCCGGGCGGTATTGTTTTATGCGGGGAGCTGACCTGGTATCTTGACCAAAAGCAAAGTGCCGATCGTTTCGCCGATATGATGGCTTGGTTCAACAAGAAGGGTTGTCCCAACGAGCTTACGGTCGACGCTATCTGGCAAGTCGACGAAAGCAAACGATTAGTTGGCCAAATGACCGTGATATTTAATGGGGGGAAAGACGCTGGTGACCGGGCTCTTGAACCATTTCGGAAGTTCTCACCCGATAAAGACGGCGTGCAGCCTATGGCTTGGTCGGACTGGGTACGCATTGAAGAAGGGTTCGACGTCATGAGCAAAGTTTATCATCATCATGCGTCCTTCGTTTTTGCTCAGGGAAGTCTTGACGAATGGCTCATCGCACGTATCAAAAAAATGATGGAAGAGGCGCACAGGCGATTCATCGCGACGGGCAAAGGGGATTCACATTTCCTCTGGGATCATATTGGCGGCGAGACTGCGCGCCCCGCCCCTGATGCTACCCCTTTCCCATGGCGCAACGGGGACTATGTATGCACTCTCAAGGTCCAGTGGTACGAGCCGAAAACCGGTCCAGAGATCATGGATTTTGTCTACAAGTGCAAGCTCTGGCTCCGGCCCTTCATGATTGATAAAGAGGCAGCATACATCAATTATATTGACAGCACTGTGGACGACTGGCAGCATGCGTACTACGGCCAAAACTACGCTCGTCTCCAGAAGGTCAAGAAGATCTGGGATCCAAAGGACTTTTTCCATTTTGACCGAAGTATCGAGCTTCCAGATCATACTCGCGCGATTGCTGCCGTCCGACCTGTCCCACTTGGCTCGATGCCAATCACGCGCGCAGGCGTGCCGGGGCTCGGTTGGTTGGAGCTTTCCATTGCGCCATCTCAGATCTCAGCCAGGGCAATTCCATATCAGTCTGTCAGTCACGATATTGCTAGACAAAGCGCCGCAGAACGTACCGCGTCCTTGTGGGCGGAATACTCACTCCCGGATCCGTCTATTCTCTGGAATCTACCAAAAGACGCCAAACACGATTCTATATATGCCGCGATTGGGGTAGCGCGGGTCAGGCGCATCAACGACGAGATCGAGCAGGGGAAGGTTTAGGAGTTGTCTTGTCGAACCCGTTACTTGTGTAATGAATATCTCTTGTGATTGTTCTTGCAGAATTGATAATATGATACTGAATTTGAATAGTACTTATGGTGCAATCTCAAGCATACCCAGTTTTTACGACCAATTCTCACGTACTAAAATCTAGGCGGCGCCTCCTAGCGACTTGCAAAAGTCTAAGCTCAAGCCCTGAACATCGCTGTCGTTGTTAGTAGAATCACAGAGCGGGTTGTATCACTATTATTTCGGGCTCAAGTGACCCTCACGATATACAGCTAATATTACTCTCAAGGCCCACGTAAATACGACGGTGTGTGTGGGGACGCAGGCGCTCTCGAGTCGTGCAGGAGTGATGTCGCACTTGTGTCTGGACATTTCGATGAGTGCCAATTGAGAAATCGGGCGCTTTGGTTGGACAACCTGGAGTTATAGCCAACCGAGTCAAATGTAGCTTCTGGGAGTACAAGTGTTGCTCCCAATGGTGGTGTAAAGATTGCTCAGGTGCTGTATGCGCCCGAGAAACTCGGTATAAATCGCTAAGAATGGGTGTAGTAATGAAGAGTGAGCGATGGCCGGCGGCTGGATGTATGCTCAGCATGCAAGTTTAACACACATTTCATTTTACCGCTACTTATGTGGAGCAATGTGTAGTGTTGGCGAGTGTACTTAATTGAGGGAGAAACTCGCATCTTAGACTACTGCAAACTTGTCGCTCAGGCTTGTGATGGGAATGAGAGAAATACGAAGACACTAGCTGGGATGAGGCGCGCTTATCGTGGCTGTGCTGCCTCAAGTCATGTGACTTTGCTATTACTGTACTGGCGAGAGATGAACGTCGATTGATGTCCCACCCAGGACCCGAAACCCCCAAAATACATTTTTGACCTTTATGAGCTACCAGTAAAAGCCGGCCCAGATTTAATTCTATATGAGATACTAATCAAAAAAACCTATCTCTCAAGTTTGAAGTCATATAGTGTCGTACACGAGCCTCTATGATAATTTCTTTGTCGGCTCTGACGGTGTCCCAAGTCCGGGTGGGACATCAATCGACGTTCATCTTAGCCAGTACAGTACTGCATCATGTGGTGTTCTTTCTCTCGACTCTCGAGTGATCTCGCGTAGCTGGATGTCATTGAATCTGCGTGGATATAATTTCTGAATACTTCATGAGGCTCACGACGATAACCGCAACTCTTGTGTACTTGGTGGTGCTCGAATTGCATATCATCTCAACTTCCAAAGTAGCTGGACTCAATTAAACTTACACACGACAAAGAGACGAAGTAATGTTCCGCGTTTGGCAGCGCCGCAGATGCCCATTTGTAGTTGTCGCACTTGAAACATATTAAGTGCAAATAAACTCAACAATAACTATCACCCATTTCATGATGACCCAGCTGCATATCGTCTCTTTAGCTTACGCAAGCATCGTTGGGCCGTAACACATGGCCCAGTACACTCCTTTTGAACCCCGCGTTCTTGTGGAGAGCCACGATGAGTAGTAACAAAATATCCGCGCAAGGTGAGAACTATTCGAGATAGTTACCCGAAACACCGATGCGAGCTAACGGTCTCGAGCCGAGGTGCCTCCTCGAGTATACAAGGACGTGGCTTATAGCACGATCTATCCAATCAAGACGCTTGCAGGTATACCGGTGACCCGATCGCTGCACCCCGAGACACAAGCGGGAAGAAAAGAGTTTCGCGAAACCTTCCACTCCAACTTTTGGAATCGTCCGGGCGCAGAATATGATAGCCTGACGAAGGACCAACTTGCTGGGAAGAAGGCTTTGGTGGTAGGTCGCTATCTATGTCCAATTCAAACGAGCGCAAAATTTAAATTCGCGTTACACAGATAGCGATTCAATATACCACTCTCTGGAATTGGCTTCCGGGGACGTTCGTGGACGCGCTCAAGGTTACGAATATGCTTCGTGTGTGGAATTTTTGAACCTTCTCATCACGAACCAACGAATTGGTCCCTTTAGAAACGCAGTATGGCTACCACCCCAAGTGCATTCGTGTTCTGGCGGATCAGTTCAACGTACACAACAGTGCAGACAAGCCACGATGGCCTACCAAAGACGTTATTGTGAGTTTAGTAGACCAAGAGCGAAGATATGATGATTGGAACAACCATATTCGCCAGATGGAAGGTCTGAGATGGCTAGGAGGAGACTGCTCTGACGACTCCGGATGTCAGAGGTTTCTCTATTGTAAGTCTTGTTGAAGAGAACTGATTCGTTTCCTATGATTTACCGAACTTCAGTCTCCGGCCTCGGCTATCATTTGGGTTCAGGGAGTGTTGCGAACGGTAAAGTAGCTATGCACTCCAGATTCACGGCTCTCAACGATGGGTTTTAGGTATCATTCCGATAGACTACCGGAAATTGCCAGGGTTTGACGGATCAGCCTCCTACATAGACCCTAAGACAGTAATATCTGGCCAGGTACGTATACTCGACGCCTTATACAAAGTACTAAGTCTGGTTTTAGGATCTAAATAACTGCCTCGTGGATAGCCTATGCGGAAAGAGGGTGAAGCTCACGGTAAGTACGGTTGGTCCTGGTAGTCAATAGTGATGCTAATTGAAACGCCTAGGTTGTACTTGACGTACGTATACCACAGATATATACTGCCGCTACATCTAACAGTATTACCCTCAATTAGTGCTATTTCGGTAAAGGTTATTGCCCTCCAGATTTTCAACCTGAACTCCTGGGTTTTACCCGTATTCGCGGCCGAAATCTCTTTCAATCGCGTCTAGCGGGGCTTGGAGAAACCGGAACTGGCATGGAGGACCTTCCGATCGTTGGAAACCTACTAAGTTGTCCTATACCTCCGCCACGGCTGTCCTTATTTTGATCTCTTGTGTGTTCATTCAGATTTACCCGTAAAGATTCAGTTGGGCAGCGCTGAGCCAATCTCCTCAAACACGATTGTTCCCAGTGATAAAGTGAACCTGGGTACAATGGAAAGCAACTCGAACAAGGAGGAATTTAAACCTTTCTCCGAGTCCTGTCAAGTGGCGAGTTGCTTGTGCAGATATCAGGCGGAAAGGGCAATGACCTTGAATTTCAGATCTGCTGGGTTACGTCCGAGTCAACAGCCGAAGTCTTTGAGGAAGGATGGTTCACTTCGGTGCGCTCTAGTGTTTTTTTTATGTATGTGTTTTAAAATGGCCGAGGAACCAGGTATTTGTCGAAAGTCTCACTCAACCCGGGCGCTCTGAGATGTGCAAGTATGGGGAGCTTCATGGGCATCTACGGTGAGTAGATTTATAAAAATTTCACAACATTGGCTCAAGCATATATTCACAGTACTGCACTTGACAAGTTAAATGACTTGCACTCGCACGTCTGCGGAACGGAACAGACTGGAAAGAACGAAAAGGCACTGCCTGGCTATTTCTACATGAACGTAAGTCTTCTCATACAACATCTGCAGAAATAGCTCACTGTCAGCTCATGTCAGCAATATGTTTCGCAAAATGTGGTAAGTATTCCCCATCATTCATGAGAGAGCTATGGTTGATGGGTGCATGTAGGTGGACGGCTTCGAAGACAAGTTAGTCGAACTGTGAAATGTACTATTCTACCTGTATTCTGTTTCGACTTTTGAAAGTGTAACATATGTTGGCTTTGGAGTTTGATTTATTTTCGCTGCCCGTGTCTGAGTCGTTCCATGGCAAGTCCCGAAACGGCGGTTATTATGGGGCTGGTTGTGGGCGATCACGAGAGTCGAAAGTGGAGAGTAATACCTGCGTCACCAGCTCAGGCATAATAGACAATGCTTTTTGAGAAATAGTGATTACCAGCGGAAGAACGAAAATGAGAAACGAACGAAGCACACACACACTGTGGCTGTACCTCCACAAGTCATGTGACATTCCCATGCAAACGATTTTGATTTTATGCCCAGCGCCGTCTATGAAGTGGCGGGCGGGAAAAAGAGAGCCGAGCGCAGCGAGGCGAGAGCACCGAGCCGGGTTGAGTGGAAGGTAAGGTGGAAGTCGAACCAACACGGGCACGGTGTCACGTGCTCGGGCCTTAACTGGCCGGTCGGCCCTGGGCGCTTCCTCTGCAGGCCTAGACATGCCTGTGAGTCTCCGCAGGCTCTGACATGACCCAGGCCCACTCATTTTATTCGGTCGTCAGATAAATTTATCTCAAAGAGTATCACATATTTTTGTGTCCGGCTCTGTTTACTTCTTCTGTTCTCTCCGAGTGGCTCGGCCATGTATCCTCTGGTTCATTAAACATTTACTTACTAAATCACTCAAGGTTTTTGATTCTGTGCGAACACTGGGCGTTGTGTTCAAGAATAGATTGTTCAATTTCTGGAAAGTTCATTGCAAGGTCCTGCAAAGTAGCCGTGCAGGCGTGTATTGGCACGTTCGCTAAGACGAATACAAATGTAGAATGACACACATAAGGAGCGAGATGAACGAGGCAAAAGGTCCAGTATTAGGCAAAAATCCTCAAGGCGGATAGAGAACGTGGTCCGTGAGTCGTACGGCTGCATACATCAACACAGCAAGACTACATAAGTTGCCTATACGAAAATGTCTTAGGTGACAAAAATATCCATCGGTTGATCAATATCCTCCCGGCAATTTCTTCATTCTATCCGCCGCCATCTCCGCCATAACAAGGAATGATCCCATAGGGTTACCAGTAGCCACGCCGCAGTAGGTACCGGCGTCGACAACATATAGGTTTTCTGAGACAAGTGCCGAGAGGTTTAGATCATGAATTCGTAAATAACTTGAATTTGCTTACTAGTATTCCAGACCTTGGTGTTCGAGTCAAGGACCGAGTTAGAAGGGCTCGTACCCATCCTAGTCGACCCAACCCAGTGATTCGACCCACCAACAGTATTGGTCACGTGTGTTTCAGGGGATGTCGTACTGTTTGGTGTGATCAGTGTGAGGCCGGAAACCTGTTGGTATGTGGAGAGGTAATCTTTAAGGCCTTGGATAAGCACAGCTTTATCCTCCGCGTTGGTCAACGACGGGCTCTTCAAGATGACACCTTGCAAGGCCGAATTAATACCTGACCACATCAGATAGGTGAGCAGAATTGTTCGTGGCAGCGCAACGCAGGGTGAGCTCTTACCGATTCTCCCGACCGATTTCAGACCTGTCCCAACATACATACTACACGACCAAAGGTTCGAAATATTCGCCGAGGATCCTGGCGGAAGAGTGCCGCCCGGTCGACAGGTACCTTGCACATATCGTTTCCCCCCATCAGCACCCTGGTAAGCTCTCCAGAAGTTGGCATGAGCAGATGGCGCGGTGAGCGGACCAGACCGTTTGGATATGTACAGTTGCGCGTCCGCCGGCCGAACTTTGTTGAATGTGTCATTCCAATTGTCATATGAGTCGACTTTCGGGTGGGTAAATGTCACACTGATTCCTGGGTTGTCTGTGACGTTAATTCCGACGGGAAGATCGATATAATCAGACGCTGGTGGCATGTACTTGGAAACGGTTGAATTTGCGGCCGCAAGATCGAGCATATCCTTCGGTCCGATTCCTACTCGCTTGATTAGCGCGCGTAAGATGTGTCAGAGGTGAAGCACACACCCGACTGAAACAGTATTCTAGCGGTTCCAAAAACTCCACCAGACAAAATCACCCGGCCCTTCTGTGTGAGGCTATATACACCGTTGCTGCCAGCTGGGTTCCACAATTGTCGTGAATATATGCGCTCCGATATGCGAAGTGAACTCACCGCTAGTATTGTTTGTTTGTACGCCGGTGATTTGACCTCCTTTGCGTACAACGGCGATCACATTTGTGTATGTCACAAGCTTGAAGTTTGACCGAGACTTGGCTGTTTGTAGATATGTGTCCATAGGACCGGTACGCTTTCCGTCTTGTATCTATTATAAGTCTAGTAAGCTGGAGTAACTCGTGGGCCGCTTGACTCACATAGTAGTTCGTATGGGTATATACATGGTCTTTGTTGTTGCGTTGGTCATTGGCGACGATGGCTTTATATCCTTGGTTTTTTAGTATTGACCCCATAACATCGTATACTTCGTTCAAGTACCGCTTCCCATCTTCCGAAGGGTTGTCCGTCGACGGTAGTCGAGCCCTGACCTTGTTCAGATATGGCGAGACCGACTGCCAGCCATTCGGCCAGCCGTTGGACGTGGAGTACTCGAAGTCGGTGGGGTACCAGTACAATCTACGGTTTGGGAAGCAAATCAATCCCTATCTTGGCATGCATGACGCCAAGCTCACATTCCGTTGATTGCCGTTCCACCCCCCACGAGGCATCCGGCTCGGGTGGTAATGTCTGCATGATGTGTCAGTCGTGGAAATCCACAGGTTCGGCGCATCGGACTAACCATTGCACCACCAGTATTGGCCAGTGAACGCATACATGCTTTGATATATGGCAGGGATGTCGAAACGAGTAAGCTAGAATCATACCAATTCGTTAGGTCCCTGGCTTAGCATCAAGCTTGGCGGATACACCCACGTGTGTTGCACTGGCCCACGGCGGCACGTCAGTTCCTCCGGTCGCGGCCGTACTCGGCCCACCGCTAAAAGGACAGTTAGCGCCAGATCTGTTATTTGGTATTGAACTGCTTACCGTTCAATCAGAAGCACCTTCTTGCCAGTTTCCGATAGACGGTCTGCCATCACAATCCCCGCTGGCCCAGAGCCTACTATGATGTAGTCGTAGGTCGTGGCATTGTTTGAGGTACCTTGCGAGGCGGAGAGCACTACGCTTATGATTTAGCAAGCCATGAGCGCACCCTACACACGTTGACGTGCTCACCAACTCTAGCTATGGGTATAACGGAAAGCAAAAGACGACCAAGCATGGTTACAGTGCTTTCAGATTCAAAAGCAGGAGAAAGATGGGTAGTCAGTTGAAACGCCAAGCGTCGTGAAGTTATATACCCCTCGGAAGCGGAGACAAGGGCCAACTTACAGGATTGGAGTGCTTAGCCTCTTGGCGTGCTCTCTCGGTGAACTAGTACCACCCGCGAACCATAAGTTAATCGAATTACAAGCATAGCCGGCCGTGTCAGTGTTGGTCAATGTGTACGTTTCGGGGATACCGGTTTGGGAGAGTCTATTCTGATGATGACGATACTGGTGGTCGGCTTGTGATAACCTCGGCCGGCCGCCACACTGGTTTACCATATGCTCTGCGGGAATTCTGCCCATCAATATTTCAACGCATTATGGACAAATACACACGAGACGACTTCCTCACAATTCCCGACTCCAAGGTAAATAAATAAATAAAGTCAGAGCTACGACTTCGAGAAAGGTAGGTTGCCTTGACCTGCCTCACAACGGCACAGTCCAGTCACTCAGAGTTGATCGAACACTGCGAGCGCTGATGTTCGGCTCCCCGCATGGAACATGGCAGTACAGGTGCTTCTTGTGGGTCTCAGCATTCCATGGCACTACCCGTGATCGCAGAAGCAACAAGATAGGGGAGGTACGACCTCAGTTAATGTCCTGTCAAATAAGCCAGCTTGTGGAGCCCGGAGGATCCCGAGGTTGAGGCGGGGTGCTGTTTTGCCAACCCAACGCCACGGTGCGTTAATTATGGGCCTACAACATGCCGTGTTAATATAATAGTGAAATCCACGCAACTCGAGTTCGGCTACCGTCTATTTAAAGTTCCGGAGCGTACCGTCGTACTCGGTCTTGGCTCGGTCTCCCCCAGCAAGAACTCCACTGTGGAGATGTCGGCGTGCCATTCTAAACCATTCAATCGGCTGTCGTGAGATACACGGAGTCCAAATGTATGTGGCCGACTCAATATTGAATACTGGCCCCAAGTATACTCCACTGCAGCTACCAACGCGGGCAAAATTCCGTGTTGATCTCTGAACGAATAATTTGGCTCTATGGCAAACCACGCTTGCGTCGGTAATCGCGGAGGCTGTAGCCTTAGTAACTGAACTTGGATGCCAGAGGATATTTGATGGTGGCAGATGGTCTTTGGTACGAGAGTCTAGTTCTACTATGAACGCGTGGTTCAACACCCTCTATGCCGAGTTGTTCGGTCTCTGAGTAACCGAAGACCGCGGGAGTCGTATATTGTATCACAGGAAGCGCCATCTTATTACAGGGGTGTTTGGAATGTGTGTGGTGGTCGTCAGATTTATAGAGAGAAGGTGTTTGCTTACGTAAGCCCCCTGTTCGGGAGCGGCAACATTTAATTTAGGAGTGGTGACACGAAGAAATGAATGAGAACGGAAACATAAACTAATTCAGCTCGCATTGCACCACCTGTTCTCTTTCCTCTCGACTTACTCCAATTCCGCTGCCCCCCTTTGCTTGCTTGCTTCTCACCGACTCCTCTCTCCCTTGCCGATCTCTTCTCCTAGCCCAGCAAAGATTTGTTTGGCTGATATCTCATAGCCCCATGTCCTCCAGCGCCAAATCTATCCTCAGGACCTTCTCCTTCTCCTTCACGATACCAGCCAACTCACTAGACATACACAGCCAGAAGAGGGGTCTTTTGTCTAAGCAACTAAATTACGCGCTTTCGTATTATTCTCTGTCAGAGGGGAGGCAAGTGCATATTTCAGGAGTATGTCTAGGATCTCGAAGAAGAGGTCGACACAGAATTTATCCCCAAGGGATTGGCATTGAGCTTGCAAGCACCCCGCGAGGAAGACGCTATATAATTATTCGAATGGTCTAAATTGTGGGTTATATCTAGTTCATTGCAGATTCCAATAGCGAGAAAAATCGGAGGGTTTGGTCGCAGCGGCTTGGAAGACGGCATTAACAGCCTCGACATTCACAGGTTTCGGCAGCTCGAAAAGAATATTTCATACCTCGTACAATATCTTCATATTCTCTCCAAACAGTTCAACGCGTGCACTAGAAGGATGAACGAGAGTTGGATGAGGACCCGCGCAATGCAACCCGGGTGCACGTTTCGACTTGTAGCTACCACTAATTAGGAGCAGTCTATGGTACTGGCGCTCGTATATATTAGTTGAGGAAAGCTCCGAACCAGGAGTCAGCGGTCGTGATAGGAATAAGAAAATGGTTCAGGCGCACCCCGACGATACCGGACGGGACAGCTAATCCCCAGCGTTTCGACGGAACAAGAGTCATCGCGCGGGTTGGTATAAATTTGGGCTTCTGGCCAATCGCGAGTGACGCCCGAATTGCGCTGCTTGAGCTCATCGTGGCTGTGTATCCACGAAGTCACGTGGAACACTTGTTTGTGGTTTGTTGTATGCACTAGCTTGTGAGTCGCCTCTCGTCCCTGGAGTTCTGCCGAGGACGTAGATGCCATTTTACGCCACCCAGAGGATATCAGAACACCTCTACCCATACTGCACCTTAAATTGACTTTCATACGCGAATTCAAGCACACGATTCTTGCTTGGTTTCAAAAAAGATATATGCTGGCCTTGCTGTCGGGTATCTCTTGGAAAAACTCTAATATTGACGGATGCTGCTTCAGAAACTCGCTTCGTTCTGCTGGCTTGGGTCTCAACCATGGCAAAGTCTCGACGGAACCCCTATTTAGGCGGTGGTCCTTCATGCTTTGTAGTTGATCTTTGTCCTAATTCCCGGCCGTTAGGAGTTTTCGTAGCCGTTCTGTGAATAACAGGTAATCTTGGTCTTAGCTTCTTGGAGACTAGATTTATTCGCAAAAAGATCGTCCGCACTGGACGTGTGGGCTGTCTTGGGTATTATACTTGCGCGCTTCAGCCATTCGTATCTCGGACTAGTGCGTTCAGCATACCACAACGATAAACACAAGCTAAATTATCACCCAAGTACGAATAGCAACTCTTTTCTGTGGTCTTCGGTTTCATATTCACAAGTCTTAGACGCGCCTTGATCAAGCTTAAGCATTGCTTCGGGTTTCTTCGTATCTATTCCTAAGATCAAATGGATCTATAGGGGTTTTACACAGCATCACACCAAAACGAACTGCAGTAATGCTTTGTCATATAAGGCGTCAATCACCCCCTGTCAGCGGTCATTGGAGTATGTTCAGATTTGGCATACCACGAGTGTTTATGCTGTTCTTATCTCCTCATGCTTTCATCTCTTGCCGTTTGAACGGGTGGGCTCTCAGTCTTGCGGGGATCGCGTGGTCAAAGGATCTCTTGTGACCTAGGGTATTAATCTCAGTGCCCCTAAGCATACTGCACCTGACGAGCCTCGTGGGCAGAGGAGCTGATACTCTCCCTACTATTTATTGATTGCTAGTTACCCCTCAGACTGGACCACACTTTATCCTCGAAACCAACCAAATTCTTGGCAATGTCCGAACCAGAAATATGCCACCCTAATAGTAAGTGGTTGGAATGCTTCGCGCTGGACAATACAAGCTTATGCCATCATCCTAGCGAGTGGCGATGAAACTCGTGCCAGAGGTAGACGTGACAATCCGGTCGTTCAGGCGGGATTCAAAACTACTGAAACATTTGCCCCAACTTCCTCGCCCGAAATCAAAACATCAGCACCTATCTCAACCGAATCATCCCATTTAAACCCTCAATCTCGGACTGGCGATGGTCCGATGACGACTTTACAAGACTCATCACAGTTTGGGCTCGTAGACAAACGAATTAAATTCCTCGACCGTTTCTCAACCTGCGACTGGAACGATCCAGATGTCACATATCCAGAGCTAAGCACTGCGCTAACGCAAGTAAAAGCCTTAGTGGTATGTAACATGTTAAGCTCTGAACCATGCAAACTAATGGGGTGATCCATCTCATGAAGATAGCAATCGCCTACAGCCAATCGCGTCATCTGCCTGCGACATACACCGACGCCTGCAGCATTGTAGATATGCTCGGTATGGGCTATCTTGCGCTAATTTTTGGGATATTGACGCTGACACATTTCAAAACTAGAAAATCGGTTTCGCTATCCACCCAAGTGCATACGTGTCATGGCTGATTTGGTTGACCAGAATAATAGTAAAGATGCACGTTGGCCCAACAAAGAAAACATAGCAAGTTCATCTCAATAAGTAAAGCATTGTGCGTCCTCCGTGAACTACTTCTAGATAAAGGGTCTACAATGGCTAGGCGAAGATTCTACTAGCACATCTAGGAGATTCCTGTTCTGTAAGCACGATCATAGAAGTCAGGCGAAGCAACCTAAGTGAGCTGATTATCCTACCAAACAGTTGCTGGTCATGGTTATTCAAGACATTTTGAGAACGGAGACAATACTTATAGTGAAGAGGGTAAATTGGCAAACACAATCGTTCTAACCAGTGTTGATTTATAATAAATTTACAGGAATCCTGCCACAAGACTACCTGATGTTCGTACCTTATGATCAGAGACATAACCCTCACCCAAAAGAAGCTGTGGATAAGGGTACAGTACTGCTCGATGTAGTATGTATCGTCTTGTATTGTATCACGAATCATGCTTACCACTAGTTTCTTAGGAGTTGAATCAATATTTAGTGAACGGCCTAATGAATGGAGTTAAATTAACGGTAAGCAGCTGCCTGCTTTAGGAACGTCATGCAAACTTAAGGTGAGATACATTGTTCGAGGTTATGTTTGACGTAGGTGTATCCATAGAAAGTTTGTTGTCGATCGTTAATGAATAGATTGTTCGAAATAGTGTTGCTATAGCGGGGGTTTATCGGGTGAGCATACCGACTTTTGTGGTGTTTTATTCACACAAAAGCACACTATACACGTCAGAATCAACTCCCGAATTTCGAGATATGAGCCATATACGAAGCCGGCACCTCTTCGCTTGTCAACCCACCCAGATCGTCGGACACTCTACAAAATCTCAGAAGCTGTATATCCCCTCAGGAAATCTATTAGGTTTGTTCAAGACGAGTATCCAATACAGCATGTTCCAACTGCTAATGAGGGCATAGATCTTCCCGTAAAGGTCGATTTGGATGGTTCCAAGTTGATCAAGGCGCTGGAAAGGTCGACCCTCAAAGATACTATCCCCGGGGGATTCAGCGATCAACTTGACGAGCTGACTGAATTCAGTGCATTCCCAGAGAGTTGTCAAGTGGTCAGTCCTGCGAAAGACTCATCGGAAAAGTAAGATGAAAAACTCTCATATCTAGATCTCATGGTGCGCCTGTGACGGAAGTCAATTGGCACACGAGGATGGACAGGGAGGCAGGTTCAAGACGATGAGTAAGCAGTATCGGGATCAAACATTAAGCTCAGGTTGGCTTGGGTGTTAGGCTTTCGTCAATGGCTTAATTAATCAAGAAAACCCGGGCGAGATCAATACATATAGACTTCTCAATAGGCATATATTGTGAGTGGTCGCCCTACATTTAGATAGAAGATCTTATATGGGCATATATGCAGAGATGAATTCCGCAAACATAACGAAGCCGTCGATAAAATCAAGAGCTCAGGTATTGATAGTGCTACGGTAGCTGGTAAAGATACTGTTTTAACGAGGGCCAGCGTGAACAAAAATCCAATATGTGAGGAGAAGTCTGGATACCAGTATCCAAAGGTGCCAATGCTTTTCTCTTGTTGTCTAGTTCCGTATATTGATGGAGCTTTTTGTCGTAGTTATATGTGTCTGAATGCATCGTAAGTCTTAGTTGGCATCAGATCCGTTGTTGCATAACTAACGAGCAACGCGCAGGCTGAAGAATTTGCGGACAAAGTAGTAGAAATTTGACATACTGAGGCCGGGCTAACGCCGTGCGTAACGCTGGGCATATATAGAGGCGGTATATTTATGTATATATTGTAAATATGCTGCTTGTACATCGAGCTGTGGATCCTACTAGTGAGAGTGGGGGATGTTGGCGCGCGAGCGTGACCGGCCACCTTAGGACCGTGAAGGGCGACTCGCGGGTTTGAGAGGGATAGAACGACCAGGGAGAAAACTAAGCACGACACCAACGAGCGCGAGAAGGGCGGCGACGTGGTCGTTTGTCGAATAGGGAGCGCTTGGCCGAGCTTGGTCGAACAGGCTCAAGGACGCTCGTATAGGCGCCGGGCTGTTCACAGTTCAGTGCTGGTCACGTGCTAGCCTCTCCCTCTGTTATACCGCCTGTACACGTCTCCTTTGGCTCTTGCGCTTTGCGCCTCGTGGTTCGACTTGTGTTCGTGTAACGAGTAATAAATGTATTTCAAAAAAAAAAAAAAAAAGTGCTGGTCACGTGTGCTCTGACGCATGACCTCTAATCTGTCAGGTAATTACCTGTGGTACGCTAATAGTCTACGCATTATGTAGTTTCGTCGAAAGTTACACACCTTTGGAATTTTCCTTCATGCAGTGTTTTGTAGTAGGATCTACCCACAATCATCAGGGCGCATACTCTCGAAGTCTCAATATGTACTTATTTGGAGATTCAACTGCTTGTTACATGTTCTTAAAATATGTTGTATGTCCTCGTTAGCGGCAATGTCTCGGCCGGAGCCACATCCGCCAGAACACCATCGGCGTGGACTGCATAAGTTTCCGGATCGACTTTCATCTTGGGTGTCGAGTCATTCCACTTCATATCTTTCTTTTTGACGCTTCGACAGCCTTTCACGGCTTCAGGATGTTTAGAAAGGCCGTATGATTGGATGACACCTTTGAGCGTATCAACGATGTTAGAAGTATACCACAATCCATTGATGAGCTATACTCACCGGAATCGATTGAAATTTGAGAAACAAATGAGACCGAGTTAAGGGCCGCCGAGCCTGGATAGGCACCCCACATAGGGCGAGAGTAGACTGGCTGAACAGTTGGGATCGAGGCATTTGCATCTCCCATCTATTTCCCTCTCAACGTTCCCGATTGCCGAGAAGTCAATGCCGAATTACTCACCTGCGCCCACGCAATCACACCCGATTTGAGCACCATCTCTGGTTTCGCTCCAAAATTCTCCGGGCGCCATAGTACTAGATCCGCTAGAGTGCCGATAGAGACATGCCCAGCCAAGTGGCTGATTCCATGGGTAATTGCACTGACAAAACCTTCCTGTCAGCAATCTCCGGTTCGCGCTTGGGAGCAAAAGGGGGCTTACGGATTCACAGTATATTTGCTCACATAACGCTTGACACGGACATTATCTCTACCATCCTCATCTCCCTCGTTCGCAAGTGGCCCACGCATCTCACGCATCTTCGCAGCTGTGCGCCAAGTCCGCGAGACAACTTCACCCACACGACCCATCGCCTGAGAGTCGGATGAGATCATCGAGATAGCGCCAGTATCATGCAATACATCTTCAGCGGCGACCGTTTCGGCCCGAATGCGGGATTCGGCAAAGGCGAGGTCTTCAGGGATATTTTTATCAAGATGATGACAAACCATGAGCATCTATCAAAACGTTCATGAGTAGAGAAGGATAATGAGCGTCAGGACGTACGTCTAAATGTTCATCAAGCGTGTTGCGCGTGAACGGCCGGGTTGGGTTGGTTGAAGATGGAAGCACATTTTGTTGCTCGCATACAACGATAATGTCCGGGGCGTGGCCTCCACCGGCACCCTCCGTATGATAGGTATGGATCGTACGTCCTCCAAAGGCAGCAATAGTACCTATCGCCCATACAAGTTCAATACACACCCAAGATATGTTGGCTCAATACTCACTCTCGACGAATCCGCTCTCATTGAGCGTATCAGTATGAATATTAACCTGCCCAAAATCAGTCCAGAGCGGACCTCATCGAAGAAAAAATTTACCTGAACATCATACTTGTCCCCCACGTCCAAACAATTCTTAATGGCAGCAGGCGTCGAACCCCAATCTTCGTGCAACTTGAGCCCACCAGCACCAGCCTTGACTACGTCTTCCAGCGCCTCCGGCATAGCATCGTTTCCTTTCCCCGTGAATAAGAAGTTGATTGGGATTGAGTCCGTCGCAGCAAGCATGTGGCGCATGTAAAACGGAGAGGGTGTGCATGTAGTTGCGTTTGTACCGGCCGACGGGCCAGTTCCACCTCCAATGAGAGTTGTAGTACCCGATGCTATAGCCTAACACGCATAACAGTTAGATTAAAACAGAAAATGAGATAGATCGTACCTCTTGCCATTGTTGTGGACAAATATAGTGCACGTGCGCGTCGACCGCTCCCGCCGTTACAATCAGCTTTTCTCCGGCAATCACTTCGGTACTTGCGCCAACCACTAAATTCGGATGTACGCCTTCCATCACATCCGGATTTCCAGCCTTTCCAAGCCCGACGATTTTCCCCTCGCGAATGCCAATATCCGCCTTCGTTATAGTATAAATACGAGGCAAGGGTCTGAAGGCTGGGAGTCGACTCACTTTGTAGATCCCAGACCAATCGACAACAAGTGCGTTGGTGATGAGAAGGTCGAGAGCCTTGGTATGTGAGCGGTTGGTTGATTGACCCATTCCCTCACGGAGCACTTTGCCTAGAAAAATTTCTCAGCGATAAAACTAGAGTGTTGGTAACCTAACTCTTACCACCACCAAACTTGCATTCGTCTCCATAAACGGTCTATCCGAAGTAGCAATGAGAATTGGTTCAGTGTCCTATTCATGAACTCACATAATCCTTTTCGATTTCAATCCATAAACCTGTATCACCCAACCGTACACGATCGCCAGTTGTGGGACCAAACATTCCAGCGTACGCCTCGCGCGTCATCGTTTTCGGATCAGCGACGGTGAGCGCATCTGGCTCGGGCGTGTGTGCAAAACCGCGCTGTAGGAGCTCGGTGATAATTGAATCGACACGGAGCAGTTGTGCCTTTCCTAGACAAGAGATACAAACAAGCCTGAATGAAGGATCTATGGTTCAAATCGGGGTTGAGTCTACATACCGGTAGCAAGACCATTACCACCCGTAATAATCTGAGCACCGCCAATACTAACGAGATTCACGCTTTTTGTATCACCAGGTTCAAATCGTACGGCGGTCCCAGCCGGGATATCCAATCGTTTTCCATAAGCTTTGGCTCGGTCGAAATTAAGAGCAGGGTTTGTTTCGATAAAATGATAATGAGAGCCAACCTACTCGCAAGAATGAACTAGTGAATCTAGAAGTTCAAAGGGATTAAGGGGTTATACGTACCTGGATCGGGCGATCGCCCCCGTTCGTGACGCGCAACCGGATGCGTTCGCGACCGGCGTTAAGCACTATTGGT
>WSTH01000544.1:0-22281 GCA_019616345.1 Ceratobasidium sp. 395
TACAACTTGGTAGAGTCTAAAAACGTATATCTTGGTCTAATTCAAACCGAGTCGGTATGCATATCCAAGATTATAGTGACTATATGCGCCTAATTATCCATGCTAGCCCTACTGGCAACCCAGTCCCGAGGCCCCGAATCCGTTCAGCATCTCGAAGAAATACAAGGATCCAGAGCTTACAAACGGATCTTCGGCGTGGGGCTTGAGTATTACTAACAGTTCCGACGTATATGTCTACGGCGCTGGACTCTACAGTTTCTTCCAGGTGAGCCTCACCCAAGCTTTGCGCCGGCTTGCTTACCAAGACAGTGGAACAGAGTTATAATGAGAGCTGTGTGGATAACTCTACCTGCCAAAATTCGTTGCTAAATGTTGATTCAAGCTCTAAAGGTACATACGTTTGAATCTTGCTTGTGCATTCGCCACTCACGTCTCACATCGAATAGATGTTTACGTATACTCACTCGCTACAGTCGGGGCTACTGACATGCTCAACGTTGATTCTCAAACCGTCATTAGCCAGGCTGATAACAGGAACGGAAATCCGGCGTCGAATGTTGCCGCCTGGACCTCGGAAGAGTGTGCTCTCTAGTGAGCTATACTATTGAGTGGTCGCTGCTATGCGGTTTCCCGTAGTATCATCTACGTATTTTTATAATTTCGTTCTGCCTTTTCTATAACGTTCAAGTAATATATCATTTGAAGATCGTTCCACGCGTTAAGAGTTTCGCTACCAAGTTAGCGCTGGTCTATCGTGGTATATATTCAGCTAACACTCCGAGGGAGGGTTTAAGTTATGGTATGCCCTTGATAACGGGAGATGAAGTTTGATTTATGTTTGGTGACGATACAGTTGAGGAAATATATGCTACAAATTGAGACAAAATATAGAAACAACAAAAGCCCACGTGCAGCGACCGTCAGGATAGTACAAAATGCCGCATATAGCAGCTTGAGAGTGGGAATAGCGAAGAAAACCTCAATTTCGACGGCAATCGGAAGTCCGAACTGAGAAATCGACTATGGTCGAGGAGTGATCGGGCTAAGTGGCACGGATTGAGGGAGCATGTACGCAGCCGCAGCTACTCTCTTTCGTTCCCTCCGCTCAATCCACGTTCCGGCCTCACAGAATAACACCGCGAAGCAAAGACAAAGGAACGTAACCCCGACAGGAATTATCGCCACAACTATATAAAGACCACCTTTTGTAGCCACACTTTCGCCCGGCCCTTGCGTGATCATAGCTACCAATCCGGCCAATAATGCGAACGAGGAGTAGGTCGCAAGAATCGCGGGGAGGGCCATCATGAATGCGACGGGTCTGGTTGGCTGGTCCTCGAATAACTCGCCCCGAGCGAGCCGTCCGATTAATTCATCTGAAGAGCCTCCGGCGGAAATGGTGATGTATGTGATTAGGATGAGGCCTTGGAGAGACATGCCGAATGCTGCGCTGTAGAACGCTGTTACGAGCCAGTAAACCTGATTTGGATTTGGACCTGCGGCCTGGATGGCGAGTGCTGCGGCGCTGGTTGCGGTGATAACGGACATCTGTTAATAAAATGTTAGCGTACGGAACACGTGCAAGGACAAAGCAGTACTGACGGCGATATTTAATCGGTCCCATTCCTCCTAGAAATCAGGCTCGTTAGTTCATATCATGCGCTTCGGAGGTAAGCTAGGCTTGCCTGTTGTTTCTGTCGCATCGTTTTCTGACCACTTCCGTTGGCATCACCCCGGTCTGAAAAGGTCTTTGGTTGGGTCCATGGCTGAAAAGGATTATTCGGGTCATTCGATTTCGGGATGAGATCTTCAAAGTAGGCGAGTCGCTCAAGGTACTTGTCTGGAAACCCTAAAGTACAGCAGCAGAGTAGGATCCAGAGCGCTCGGCAGAGCGGTGATTGATCAACGGTGACGCAGCGGCGTTTGATAGTCATTGTTGGGGAAGAAGAATAGTGGGAGAGTGGGAAGAAATGTAGTGGTAGGAGTGCTCGAGTTGAGGTTTATCCCGGTAGTGGCCCATGGTTTATGAACTCATGGAGAGACAGCTACACATCAGTTATGGCAATATGATGGGACAAAGAACGTCAGGCGGAGTCATACGTTCAAACAGCACAGCTAGAGTCTAGACAGCCGTCTGTGTCGAAATGACAGCCCCAGTTGACACCAAGCGCCAATCAAGCGTTGTAGCCCAAAAAAGGTGAATAGAGTATCGTCAAGCATTGCTTAGCCCTTTGAGCTGTGTTGTCTGGACTCTAGTAAACATATCATGAGGAAACGACTGCAACTGACGTCTCACTTCGATAGAAAATTAACGGGAACTGCATCGCTGTGGTAGAGGTTTAACAAAGGATTGGGGAGCGATTTCGTCAGCGGCCGCACGTGGTCGGACACTGCCAACCTTAAGCGCTGTACAGCCACCGAGTACTCAGCAACTCACAGCCGACAACGACGATGGTGTGCCAGAAATGCACCAAGGCAAGCTCTCCTCCACACTCTCACCAAAAATCCTGACTAATATTTCTGTGCTCGCAGAAACTCTCTAAAGTTGCCGCTCCTGACCCATTCGCACCTTCCTCGTCCTCTAGAAAGATTGGCGAGAATAAACTCTTAACAGGCCGAAAAGTCGGAGCGTCAAGTGTGGGAGCGTCGAAGAGGTACCAGCCATATCAAGGCAAATGCAAAGACTGCAAGAGCTCTGTAACACAGAATAGTGCCAAGTATTGTCATGGTATGTAGTCTCGGCTGTCGCTTTGCGGTTTGTTGTATTGTGGCTGACGGTTATGTTTCTCTTTAGGCTGTGCGTATAAAAAAGGAATATGTTCGATATGTGGGAAGCAAGTCTTGGATACGACGGGATACGTGATGTCGAGCAAGTAGACGGATTCTGAGCGGAACAATATACAGTGATTTTGTGTGCTATTGTATGTATCCTATTCATAATTGTAGTTGTATTTCTAAACGCTACTGGCGCCCTCACGCTCGCTTACAATCGACCTGAACATCACACAGATTAAAATGCTATCCACCTTTCTTGCTACGTCCTACCTTTCCATCCTTTCTCCCCTCCTTCGCCAAACTTGGCTGCGTACGCCGCGCCAATCTAAACACCCCATAAATATCTTAAGCTGAACACTAGTTCGCAAACCGGTGCTTACTTCGGGAATCATGTCACCAGTGATCACTCCCCGCCCAAGTTTCCCGAACGCAATGTGGCTCGTGGCGCGGGTGAGGATGGACGCGCCTGCGGCGGCGAGGAGCGGAACGCGGTGTTCAGGAACTCGCTCGCCTAATCAATAGACGTATGTCTTGGGCTTATGCTTGCGAATAAGAAACGAGAGTGCGTACGAACCTTGTGCGTCTCCTCCGTCTAGTCCACCGTCGACATACGACTTTCCCCAAGCCAAAAACGTACCCGTCATCCCGGATAGAAGATCACCTTGGCCGCCGCAGCGTTTCAGGCCGCCGGGCTCGTCAATTTCTTCGACCTGACGGTGCCAGGTTAAATTTGGATCACGGTGCTGTGGAAAGGGAAAGGAGACGCTACCTGGTCTCCGGAAACGATCAAATCTGTTTGGCCCTTTTGAATGATCGTTACTCCGCCAAGAGCTTTAGAAAGAGCGGGCGCGAACGAGGATGGTTCGCCTTTCATATCGATTTTCTGGATCACATTATTCGGTTACCACGGGAGGAGAAAGGGCGAAAGACGTACGAGGGATTCACAAAGTCGTTTAAACTCGACAACGTTGGGCGTCAAGACTGCTCGGGCATTCCCTCTCACGACATCAGGCTCATTTTGGACAAGATAAAGTCCGTCGGCGTCGATTATAACGTACATCTCCTACAACACCAATCAAATATCAATACTCTAATTAACCGTTTTTTTACGTTACCTTTTCCCGAGCCAGCTGGAGCGCGACTTTAGCTGTGTTTTGCATGTGTTCAGCTCGGCCGAGACCTGGCCCGATTACGAGAACATGTAGCCGGGATATGATAGACTCGAGTTTGGATTTGATGCTATCAGGTGTACTAGATTTTGGCTGTGTTAATATAAAAGAGCTCGCTTCTTGGCATTAGAGAGAGAAAGACATACTCGCGTTCGTTGAGTATTGGGTGTACGATCAAGTCTGGTGAATAGGTCTTGATTCCTGCGCCCGCGCCTGGTTCGCATATAACATGAGAAAGGTCGCATCCCTGCCGAAAGACGTGTTAGTATCAACCGAAGCTAGCGACTTGATAGATTATGTTTACAAGACGGAGTGCCGAAATAGCAGCAAAATAGGGGGCGCCTGTGTAACTACCATTCGAGTTTGTGTTATTCTAGTAGTGTCTCATAGGTTGAGAGTACGGACTCACTCTTCCGAACCTCCAATAACGCCTACCCGCCCGGCCTGGCCCTTGTGTAATTTAGACGTAAGCGGTGGGATTATTTGTTTTATTTGTTCTATGAGAGCTCGGTTTGCCATTTTTCGGATGGCTGTCATAGACTAGCAGAAAGAAAAAATGTAGAACAAATATAGAATAAATGCCCAGAGAGACCGGGTATGGCTGTATGCTATCAGAATGACAGGTTTGCGCGAGATATGATGTCATTGGGGGTAATCGCGGTAGCTCGAAACTTCTGAAACTTCGGTTGATTCTTCCTCTTTTACTAGGGAAAATGGACGAAGTTTCGACAGTTTCGGAAGTTTCGGCTCTACTCCGATTACCCCTATTTACCACGTGATCGGAAAGCCCAATCTGGTTATATCACATCAGGAATGGGTGTTTCTTCAACTGCGTTTCAACTACACAACTGCGCGAAAACCCGGGTTCCTGAAACGTAGCTGGAGAAGGTTGTGTGGACCTTGAGTCCGAGGACGTAGCTAGACCTTAAAAAGAAGCTTGGTAAAATGTTCCGGTTGAGTGAACCTTAAAATAGACGTCTAAAAAACCTTGTGGCCGAGATTTCAGACATATGCTACAGCCTAATTCGGGTCTGCTTGACCTCGTCGCCGTGATATTACCACTCTTCTTTTGAAGGTATTTCTCCAAGCTTACCTTTCGCGCAGTTGTCTACTTTTGTGCTGAACGTGTTGTCTCCTGGGAGCATACCAGGCAGAGACTGCAAGACAACTGTACGCTATCTAAGTTTCTGATTTAGTAGTCGACTCGGGTGCCTTTTCAACCATAAATAATGCCTACTGGCCCTGTAGATTGTTTAGCTATATACTAAGTAGCTATCCAATGAAGTCATTGAAACATCAAGCCAAGTCCCCGATAACGTCCAGCATTTGAGACATTTAAAATAGCTTTTTATAGCAAGGGGATCGCATACATTGTCCTTAAAACACACCATTCCTACGTCGATTCAGACAGAATTCCTGCTTCAGCAGCTAGCGCGTAAAAAAAAGAACTCTGAAACAGCTTCAGTTATTGATTTCTTTGGTGCCTGCTTAACTTACCTGATTCTTGAGTAGTTCCTCGGGTTCACCAGATTCTGTCACCTGGAAACGTTTCTTTTTGAGTAGTAGAAAGTAGAAGCTCCAGTCGGACTTACGCTGCCAGCATCGAGCACGATTATACGGTCAGAGTCGATCACCGTGTTAAGCCTATGCCTGGGAATTAAGGATTCAGCGCTCGCAGTTATCACGTTGAGGCATACGGCTTACGCAATTGTGAGGGTGGTAACACCCTCGAACACAGGCCCACGAAGAATTGATTGTATCGCCTTGTCAGTCTCTATATCCATCGCCGAAGTTGCCTCATCAAGAATCAGGATTTTGGTCTAGGAGAGTTCCGTTTAGTTCCACTCATCATGTTTTGGGAATATAGTAAATAGATATGACGCTGGGTCCATGGGACTCACTTTACGTAGCAGCGCCCGAGCAAAACATACAAGCTGCCGTTGCCCACTACTCAGCGATAGCCCCCCCTCTTTCAGTCCAGCATCTAGTCCCCCGGGAAGGCCAGTCACGAACTCTTTCAGATGAGCCTATATATGCAGCGGGTAAGCTTTAGTGGAAGTACGAGGCTGATATTCCCACCTTTTCAAGCGCATCCCAAATCCTCCCATCGTCGTACTCGGCCGTTGGGTCTACGTTCTCCCTAACTGTGCCTTCGAATAGCTAATGGGTCACGGTCAACGCTCTGAGCAATCGGTCACATAAAACGGCCACTTACCTGAGGCTCCTGAGGAACGATGCTAATGGCCCGTCGCACTTCGACCTCTGGTCAGTATATAACTCGATATAGTAGTCAAGATGGACATACAATCTCGTAACCCAAGTTGCTTGATGTCCTCGCCGTCAACTAGGATTGTTCCTGCTGCTGGCTCCAGGATACGTAAGAGCCCGAGGAATAGCGAGCTCTTGCCAGCGCCGGTACGACCAACTACTCCGATATTTTCGCCAGCGCGCTATAAATGATGTCAATGAGATTTGCGCATAAGCTAAGTGCGTTACTTACGATCGTGAAATTAAGATCCTTGAGAACGGGAGCAAGCTCGGGACGATAGCGCATCGAATAATTTCTGAATGAGAGTTAAATACCGTGGCAATTTGGAGCAACAGCGACAACTTCACTTACTGAAACTCAATCTCTCCGCGTTGCGGCCAGTTGTTCGGAAGTGTTGCATCGGGGATCCCCAACGGTTCTTCAGGCGGTAGGTTGACGTAACTATCAAACGCAGGTAAGACTTCCATCCACCTAGCAGATAGTATACTGACTTGAGAACTCGCTCAACCGAAACAAGGTTCTGCTCGACGTCGCTCGCAGCCCGGATAAAGGAGTTCAAACTCAGGGTTGCCGACAAACTATATGATAGTACGAGACCAACCAGACCCGCATCGATGCCCGTCGTGAAGAGCGCAGCAAGGGATAGCACGGCAGCTGAGATAACGATGAACGAACCGAGGAGTTCGATACGGACGGCTGCAGGGCGCTAAGTGACTTGTAGTTATGCCAAACCGTTCAAAGAGACTTACCAACCCATCGGTTCGCGGCAACGGCTGGATAGTATATCATCTGGTTTTGGTCTAGCTTGGCTTCATTTCCGCAAGTGAACACCCTCTCTTGACTAAACCCTCGGATGGTGGAGAGCCCTCCCAAGCTCTCTTGAAACCAGGCGAATATCGGAGACTTGGTCACCGCATCGAGCCGTTTTCTGCCAGCCCAATGAACAGCAATGAACAAACGCCCAGTAGAGATACAACAATTACTCACAGTTCCCGAGAAGTGGCAAGATAGTAGAACATGATGAACCGGTATATGAAACCCAGCGGAATTAGCAGAGCGAAGAAAAGTGGAAAGGTTCCGCCAATGATAACGACCACGCCTATAAACCTGTTAGCCTGGGCTAAGCATTCGATTCAAGTACGATGCCTACCAATGATCTCTAGCAGTCTCCTCAGGAACATATTCAGCACACGGATCAATGCTTCGTCGATCACATATTGGTCTCTCGAGAACAGGTTTATGATTCGTCCCATCGGAGTCTGCTCAAAGAACGATAACGGGGATCGTAGGACTGCAAACAGCATCTGCACTTGTTTCAGACGCATACATCCAAAAAAAAAAAGTCTGGTGATACTCACTGCGTCGTGCAGGCTCCTCGCGCTCTTCGTCGCACAGTACACCCATAGTAGCACAGAGCCCAGAAATGAAATTACGGAGGCGCCGAGCGCGAGCATGCCATATACAAAAAGGTAGTAGCCGATGTCGGAGTTACCTCCCATTCGCTGATTGTGGTTTCCCCATTCCCTCAGCGTAATATTTGAGACTTGTGTACCGATCAGTCCATGATAGTGCGAGGGAACTATATAGACTTACGAATCGAGCAGCCCTGCTGGACAATTACACACAACATATAGAATATCACACCCACCAAACTTGCAGCCCGGAAGTACCGCTTGTAAACGTCCGCCTTGACCTTGCCTTGTTCACGGTGTTCAGCCTTTGACTGGGTCTTGGTCTTGACTCGATCTCGTGGCAGGACGACGGATGGGCGACGTTGAAGGAACAAAGCGGCCATATCTTTGGCTGGCTTAGAAGTAACAGGCGCGGGCGCAGGCACGGAAACAAGCGTAGCCTCGGATGCCCCAGTGGCTTCCTTGTCCGGTGTGGCGGTGCCAGAATGGCCGCGGCTACTGCTCGTCTTGCTACTGGCGCTAGATCCCAATGAGTATTCCTTTTGCCGTTCAGACAAATAATGACCTACATCAACTTAGCAATCTCGCTTCCTGGATCTCCGATTGCATCTTCGAATGTGCTCGACTCTAAGATAATCCCTCGACGAATCATAACAATCAAGTCGTGCTAAATCCCTCATCAATATCCGAACACCCTCTTGTCCTCAATACTCACTTGACTGAGATACGAAACGCCGTTTGTTACATGCAATCGGGTTTTTTCAGCCAACAGCCCGTCCGGCCCAATAACCTGGTCGAACAAATGCCGCGCTACGTGAGCATCGACCGCCGCGAGAGGGTCGTCAAGAAGGTATAGGTCCGCTCTGTAAAACCCGTTAATACACGAAGATGGGTATCTGGAGTGGACGAACCGAGCGTATACGGCGCGAGCGAGCGAAATCCGCGCACGCTGGCCGCCGCTGAGCGTGATGCCCCTCTCGCCAACTTCGGTCATGTCTCCATCAGGGAACTGAGCCAAATCAGGTCGTAGAGCACACGCTGATTTATGCATCTACCTCAGTAGCTGACTATACGGTTAGTCAGGGTACACACCATCCAAGATGATGTTGTAGAACTCCTCATCGTATCGGTGCGAGAACAGGATGTTGTCCCGGATAGTGGCGTTCGTCATCCTGCGTATGGTCATTTAAGTCAAGATCCAAGCTCCCGGGCACGCATATATCACGTACCATGGGTTCTGTGGAGCATATGCGATCCTGCCATGAACCTTGACCGTCCCTTCCGTCCGAACCATTTCGCCGAGAATGGCAGACAGCAGGCTGGTCTACATTCCAGAACCATCGAACCATAGCTCAAGCATACACTTAAATGACGCACCTTGCCACACCCAACTGGACCCAGAACACCGACCAACTCGCCTTTTCGCGCACTCAGGTCTATACCTTCCAGTGTAGGCTGCACGACTGTCTTGGACCACTTGAAATCTCCGCCCCGTATCTCAAGCACAACATCTCCCTCGGCAACTTCAGTCTCGTCGACTTCCCTTGCGTCGGACTGCAACTCTTCAGATAACAGGAAATCTCGAACGCGAGCGACGGAGACTGTGGATTCGACAACTTGGCTAGTGACGGTAGCGACCTAGACGAAGTGTTTCAAGCTTGAGAGATATAGGGGCTGGAATATGGACGTACCTGGCCAAGGGGTCCTTGTAGCAAGTTAAAAAGTGAAATGCATGGGAACACGACGTCGGGCGTAAGTGCCTTGGACCCGGTATATGCGGCGGTAGCAAATGATCCAAAAGCGACGAGAAGAGGAACTCCGGTCCAGAGAGTCGTATTCACGGCCTGGACGATTTCATCAATATATTTTCATATCCCAATACGATCCCTCAATGACTTACGTTGGTCACCCCAATCTTCCTCAACATCCTTAGCTCTTCGTCATTTCGAATCTTGAGAACTCGGGAGATAAACGAATCCTCCCAAGCGTATAGTTTGATGCTGCCAGAAATAAGTCAGAAAAGCGTGGTCTCACATTCACGTGCCCAACAGACCTCTTGATGTTGTTCAGAAGCTCTGACATGAGTCTTGTGCGTTTATCTGTTACAGAAGCATTCGGTAAGCAACAGCAAACAAATATACGCCATTTTGGGCAATGGCATCCATCACAAAAACACACGCACCCCGGTTCTTCATTTGCGTGCGCTGCATGTTTTTGAGCATACGCGCGATAAACGTGTTTAGTGGGAGTGATATGATCATAACTCCGACGCCAACAAACGCCGCCCACCCCAGTAGTTCGTAGAGCGAAACAAAGGCGAGCACAATCTGGACAAATTGCTTAATTATTGGTTGAGTTTGCGCTACGTTTGACTCACCTGGAACGGACCACTGATAGCAATCAATCCGCTTATACAGAGCTCTTGGAGGCGGGAAGCGTCAACGCTCATCAGGTTGACTATGTCCCCTCGTGCGCCTTGTGAGTCTGAAGCCTGAACTAGCGCCTTGTTGTATATAACCGTTACGAGCCCAGCTCGAACCCTCATCCCTGTTAGAATGCATATTTGGAAGTACTGTTCTCCGATAATGTTAGATTGGTATTGAACATTTTCGACCCAGACACTGACCTGGTGAAGCAATAGCGTCTGCCCAATACTGACAACAAACATAGCCAGCGCAATGACCCACCCCAAAAACGTGCTCTGAGCCTCCCCCGCTTGGTATCTTGCAACAAATACCAACAAGAATCGAAGCAACTGCGGCCCCGCGTACGACAACACATCTCGAACGAGCTTGAGCAGAGCCGCCACCGCGTACGGACCGCCATAAGCACGAAACAATGCAGTCCACAGCGAGGGCTTGTGTGACCGCAGTTGACGTGACCATTGGTGTTGTAGTTTATCCGATAGCGCGCGAGCCGTGTCGCCTGACGGGAGCGCCGTGACGTCTTTCTCGGTGATGTAGCGCTTGTATCCGAGTTTCATGAGCGGTGTCATCCAGTCAAACCTACGAGCGTTGTCAGTTCTCGACAGACTAACAATTGGTTGGAAGAGAAAAACATACGTTAGACGACTATATATGTTGGCATACTCATATGGCGACTCTTTCTCGTCGGGTTCCGCATCAGGGTCCCGCGCTGCCTGATCAGGACAGAGACACTCCAGCGCCCAGGACATGACGGAAGCACCCAGCAGCGCACACCGAAGCGTGAACACCTGGCCGCGCGGCGAGTAGATCGAGATATGAGTTCGAAGTGACGCAAGTTGAAGCAGGATGTAGAATGGCCAGAACGTGAGAAGTATAGTTGAAGAGCGGCGGGTGCGTGTGTGGTTGAGGTAAGTGAGGAGACCGAGAAATACAAAGGCGATGACCGAGACGATGTCTTCTAGCATGTCTAGCGAGAACTTGGAGCCCCGACGACGAATGCCGAACGCGAGAGAGATAGACGATATGATGAGGAGTGGGAGAACGCCAATCATCTAGTTGAGTAGATACAGTTAGAATAATCAGTATAAGAATATACACATTACATCACTCACGAATTTAGTATCTCTAAACATCTCCCCTACTTCTGGGTCGACCCGTGCTTTCCGGCGAAACAGCTGAATACATCGTATGAAGGCGAACAAGAGAAAGATAGCCAAGCAAGCCGAGTGCAAAATTTGTTCGAAACAAGGTGTAAGATCGTAGCGGCGAGAGCGAGAGATGGGGTATATACCCTCAGGGTCGGAGCAGAACGAGGAGATGGTAGGAATAAGCGAGCGGAATGGGTTGTTGATCGATCCTATAGGCGGAATGAACCTCTGGTCGCTATACCACATAGCTAGAGGGTACTCCATCGAGGCCGTATCGGTGACGTGTTCCGTCATGGTTGGGAATACTCGATTCCATGCTTGCCTCGTGAGGGTTTTATTCAAGCTGCCTGTCAATCAGACAAGAGGCGCCTCGATTAGTCAGCCTCAAATATTTTGATGGTGGCGCTTCTTCAGGCATGTGCCATGCCAAACATACACATCCACCAAACCACCACAGACTTCTCACAGACAAGTTCCTCTGGGACTGTTAGCTCGGTGACTACCAACTCCTCCAAGTCCGCTTGGGGAGTTGCCTCCAAGACTCAGAACCATGACGCTATTCTTATTCGCTTTACCCCGCGGATAAGCACACTTTAATCTATCAAGGACGCATAACATGCCTCGAGGCTGGGAAACAAGTTCAAGGTCCGCTTGAATGCGCTTAATCTGTCGAGCCGATTAACCCTGATTATCCGCGCGGCTGGTCATGATCTATGGAAGAACACAAATGACATTAGTACCACCGTAGGTGCCCCCTCGACCCATTCTCCTCCGATGACTGTACACGATCTCACAACCAGTGAGGGGACGCTCGCCTATCTTCAGCTCACGCAATACGTCGCTTCAGACGTCCAATTACTAACTGGGGGTCGATCTGCATTTGTCTATCGTGTGACCTTGAAGGATCCCCTCCCGACTGGTGAGACCACTTTAATTCTCAAGCACTTTGAAGCGTATGGTGCTGCGTTCAGGCAGAAGAAGATATTCGTCGAACGAGGAGTACGTCTACACTTTTCTCTCAGTTATTGCCAAAGTTATTTACGTTTCCCCTAGAACTTTGAATACAAAGCTCTCACAGCACTCGCCGGTTCAGGCTTGTTCGATTCGAACAGCGCAGTCCAAGTCCCCCGTCCTATTCACTATGATCCCGAGACCTTTACGATCTTCATGGCCGACCTCGGTCCTCTCACAACAATCGCAGCAACGCTCGCTAAGCGGCTCGATTCAGGCGTTAATGTTATCGAGGAATACACTCTAGCAACAAATGTCGGCCACGTACTTGGTGACTTTCTTGGACGTTTTCACAATTGGTCTGCCTTACCCGAACAAGCGCAACTTCGTAAAGACTTCTTGCATAACCTTGCGCCTGAGACGTGCCTTGCTTTTCATCACATGTGCATGACGCAAGCCGTTTCGCGAACCGGTGTTGAAGTCGATCACACGAGCAGTATAATCGAAAGAGTGCAAACGAAGGACTTGTTGGATGGAGAGGTTCTAGCAATGGGAGATTTCTTTTGAGTAAGCACAATGAGTACATAACCTATCAGAACTCATCCAACTATCATTAATAGACAACGTAATGATCTCTTCTGCATCGTTCGACCCTCAGAATATCCGACTCTATATCCTCGACTGGGAAACATCCAGGCCTGCACCTCCCGAGCTTGACATAGGTGTCATGACTGGATCAACGCTGTCCTTCACGTGCCGATACAACGACTACCCGTTCCTCCCTGCCTTACATAAATCATACCAACAACGTCGGACGCTGGATCCCGTTCGGGTCGCAACGACGACTGGCATGTACGCGCTTGGCATGGCCCCAATGATGCCGTGGGCCAAGAGTTATCCGGAGGAAGGTTTACGAGAAATTAGAAGAACCGGGTTTGAATTACTTAGACTTGCGCATGATGGGAGTGGGAAGGAAATTAGGGAGCATAATGCGCTTAAACACCTCTTCTAGGTGAGTAACAATACCCCACCGTCTCGGACTTCAATTTACCACGTCTCTCTTACCCTTCTGTTTGGTATCGCTTGGTATCTTCTCGGTGTCTTCGTTCTTTAAGTAATGACCTATTTAGGAGGATGTACGTTTGATAATGCCAAAATTATGCGTACTCTGGTGCCTTGCGTTCTGTTCAGGAGTCGGCTATCGGCAATCAAGACCTGGCTGCATTCATTCACCGTGGTTGGCGTTCGTCCGACTACGACACGCCAGGTTGTGCGACGACTGACCGCCCCAAAATAGAAATATATAGATGGATGCAGCTACCAGCCGCGTCGTCAACTCTGCCGTTGTGTTTAACCTTAAGTAACCTCCGGTTAGTCTTATCACGCAGGGATCTTTCGTCACAAAGGGCTGCCACCCCTATTGATTCATACACATGGACGCGCAACACCAACCCAATACTTGATTACTTGTGTGCAAGTTATTGAACACTCGTTCCGTATCAGTTCCGTATCTAATGCTCTCTACCCGTGACAATGATGGGCGTGTATGCGTCTAGTTCAATTACACAGAGATCGCCAACAAGGTTTTGGGGGAACGAGATTTACCAAGTGTGATGATGTTAAGCGGTTTTAAATTGCTCGAGCCTGCATACAACGGTACCGAGAAGTGACGTTTATAAATCTAATGGTTCTCCGAGTAATCAATCGAACTAGCTAGATATCAAGATTTCTGTTCGGTTCTGCCACACGAGGTATAGTGCGGATGCGCCCAAGTTCAGAACAGCGGCCCTCGTGGCTTTCGTTATGTAGCCGCATCTCGATTCAGATACAACGTGATGAAGCTCCATGCACCTGGAAGCAATTTAAGCCCATTATTTCTCGGCTGCACTCGACTTTTGCGAGCGGGCACCACCGACCATGACCACACCCATACCGTTCCACCCTGCCCTCCCCTTGGTAGGGAGTTTTAGAGCAATAAATGGTCAATTTTTCGAAATTATTGTGTGCTTCGTAGTCACTAAATGATCAATGGGATTCGTAGGTGAATCCCTCGCGCAACATGCGAAACGGTATGGCGGGATTTATGGTTTCAAGGTCTTCGGTGAGTTGGTTTTGAATGTTGGCAAAGTTTGTGCTGAATGCGTTCTTTACAAGGTAAACGATTTGTCTGTGTTTCTACCGCCGAGTTAGCTCGCCAAATTTTGGACAACGAGGAGTTCTACCCGATAGGCGCCACTGGTTTAGCCGGGTCGAACCATTATCATAAAGGCGCGTCTCTCAAGGACAAGATTCCTGCTGGGATGGCTGGTGAGCGCATTCGACCCACTTGATCGAGGCTTGTTTGGAAGCTGATGATCAGAGTCTGTTCCTGATTTGGTAGTTGAGGTCATATTTGATGGAATGATCGACATTGTGTCCCAGTTGGTGCTCAAGTGGGAACGATTCGGGCCTCAGCACGAGATTTATCCTGCGGACGACGGCGCACGGCTTGCGTTGGATACTGCGTGAGCTTGTCATTTGAGTTTTTTGAGCGTTGGCTGATTTATTCGCTAGAGCGCTATGTACGGCCAATTATCGGCTAAACTCGTTCTACGCGAGTGAACAATCGCCAATAGTCAAAGCTATGTCCAACCTTTTGGTCGAAAACCAGAAGCGTGTCTTGAAGCCTGGGGTTGCTTGGAGTTTGCCTTTCGGAGCGAGTGCGAGGTATAGCTCAGATGTGAGCACCATGAGCAAGGTAGGTGGTCTCCAAAAGCGTCTCTAGCCAAGTAATGACCCATTTACAGCTCGTGAGCCAAGTATCGCAAGACTGCAAGACGGATTCTCTCGATGAGAAGGCCCCACTTGATTCTAGTGCATATAGACAATCTGGTACGCATCCTCTGTCTGAATGTTATGCGGGTTACCTAGCTTATAAACTGATATAATCTAGGCGCGAAATGTCCTCGAGCAAGTTTGCTTGCCCTCTGGTCCGCTATGTACGAAGCAACCGTAGCAATGCTCCCATCCGTGATGGAACAAACGTTAGCTCACCCAGAAGTCGCCGAAAAGATCCGCAAAGAAGTCGATTCAGTGCTTGGGCGAGAGCCTATAAAAATCGAGCACGTTAGTCGACTTGTGTACTTGACCGGTGAGTTTGCTAGGTTGTTGACAGAGTCGCAAATCGGTTGACCAAATTGGGAATGATTTATAGCCGTTTGGCGCGAGACCCTTCGGTTAGCGCCGAGCGTTCCGAGGCTGTGCTTCACCTGCAATAAGGACACAACTATCGCGGAGGGAAAATACTTGATCAAGTCGGGCACTGCGGTTGTCATTCTTTCACAGGCTGTTGCAAGAGATCCTGCAGTCTGGGGTGAAGATGTAAGTCACTTGGCCTGTGTGTTTTAGTATCAACGATTTAACTCTATTTGTTCTAGGCTGACTCCTTCAAACCGGATCGCATGCTTGAGGGACGGTTCGAGGCGCTACCGGTATGTCGTGTGGAGCACAAGGGGGGAGAATTTGGCTAAGCATTTTATACTAAGTCGGGAACTTGGATCCCATTCGGAAAAGGTCCTCATGAATCTATGGTAAGCGCCGTGCCCGAACACCCCCACTTGTATTAATTTATTCTTTCAGATCCAGCAGTTTGCCTTACAACAGGCGCTAGTTACTTTAGCCGTCATCTTCCAGCGCTTCGACGTCTCTCCTGTTAAATCGTTGGGCAAGCGCAACCAGAGGAACTTTAGGTTCTGTGTTACCCCACGAAAGGATGTTTTCCCTCTCTCCCTCATCTCTTCGACTCGCCCCGCTCCGTCTGTTGAGGCTTTGTCCAGGGGTAGTGCAGAAGGAGTTCCGCTATATGTCTACTACGGCAGTAATACGGGATCGTGCGAAGGGTTTGCGCAAACGATTGTTTCTAGGGCAGCTCGAAACGGTATGTTCGAGTCCACTTGTTTGGTTGACCTGACTAACGCCCTATAGGTTTCCGAGCTGTCTCCGACATTCTTGATGCTGTGATTGAAAAAATTCCCGAAGATGGCCCTGTAATCATTATCACAGCTTCATTCGAAGGCAAGCCTCTCTTGTACCTGATCATATTTCTATATGTTTATGTTCTATGGCGGTTTCCAGGCGAGCCTGCTGATAACGCGGGTCGCTTTGTCAAGGCGCTTACAGACGGAACAAACCAGAAAGACTTAGAGAACGTATCGTACGCAGTGTTTGGCGCCGGGAATCACGAGTGGCGGCGAACCTACCAGCGCATCCCGAGTCTGATTGATTCTACACTGGAACTTCGTGGAGCCAAGCGTCTGTTGGAACGTGGTGAAGGTGACGCTGGAGGAGATTCTTTTGCCGAGAGTTTCTACGATTGGGAAGAGAAGATGTGGGAGGTGCTGGCAGGAGTGAGTAGCCTGTCTTTTTGGGAGATATTCGATTCTAACTTTGAACAAAGCAATATGGCACGAAAGCCAGTGAGGATCTAGGGGCCGCAAGCACCGATGTCCAGTTTGTGGGCGGCTCGGCTGATCGGGCAGTCGCTTTGCGTCAACCGGATGCGAAAATTGGGCTAGTGATTGAGAATAAGCTGCTGACGGCGCCGGGTGTACCTCCAAAACATCATATAGGTGCGTACAAGTTTCATAACTCGCCTGATTGATCATATTCATTGGTTATGGGTTAGAGATGAAACTACCTGAGGGCATGACGTACCAGTGTGGAAACTATCTAGCCATGTAGGTGAATTTATGGGTTTTCTTTTGGACAGTATTGTTGACCTCGTTATATCTAGATTACCTCTGAATCCACTAGAATACGTACAACGAGCTCTTGTTCGCTTCAAGGTCTCGCCCGAACAGCAGGTACGTGCAGCTGAGAACCTGTATCTGTTGAGTATTAAAAAACATTCCAAAGATTGTCCTCAACATGACCGGACCTACGACGCTCCCCACTGGCCGACCAATCAGCGTTTCGGAGATTCTATTGGGTAAGTATATAGTGCATATATGCGCGATGTTCTGCCTCCTAACACCAGCTATAGGCTTTGTCGAGATCGGACAGTTCGCTAACAAGCGCAATATATCGACTCTCCTCGAGTACGCCAAGGACCCGGCTACTCGGAGCGATCTTGAAGCCATGCTTGCCAACTTTAAGAAAGGCGGGAAGAGGCCAAACAGCAGCATGCTTGTTTTACTCGAGAAATACCCCGACATCGAAATTCCCCTTGGCGTCTTCATCATGTCTCTACCGCCCATGCGCCTCCGACAATACACCATATCCTCTTCTCCCCTATGGAATCCAAATCATGCGACTCTTACTGTCGGGGTTATTGTCCGGGGCGATTTCCGTGGTGTTGGGAGCAATTATCTTGGAAGTCTGCGTAAAGGAGACCAGGTCCTCATGGCAGTCCGCCCAAGCGCCAAGGCATTCCACCCGCCGGCGGATCCGACTGTGCCAATGATGTTGTTCGCTGCTGGAAGTGGCTTAGCGCCGTTCCGAGGTTTCCTCCAGGAGAGAGCGATGCAAATGAAGGCCGGCGAGCGGATAGGGAAAAGCGTATTGTTCTTTGGCTGCCGGACTCCGGAAGATGACTACTTGTATGGGCACGAAGAACTAGCCGAGTGGAGCAAGCTCGGGGTCGTGGATCTCCGACCGGCGTTCTCCCGCTCGCCAGAGAGGTCTGAGGGCAGCAAATACGTGCAGCTGTGAATAATTCTTCTTCAGCTTTTGTTTGTCGTAAGGTTCTGATGCCGTCGCGTAGTCGAATCTGGGCGGAACGTGAGATGATTCATCAATACTACGACCAAGGCGCAAAGGTATGTTACCTTGAACACATGAGATACAATTGTTGATCACTCGTCCTAGTTCTATACCTGCGGTGGGAATCAGATAGCCGCTAGTATCCGGGAAGCATTTATTCGGATTCTAGCAGAGCGTTTGGATGGGGACCAAGTTATGGCCGAAGAATTGTTCAGGAAAATCCAGTTTGAACGTTATGCGACGCCTCGGTTCACGTAACTAGGCTATGTTTCTCTTTTTTCGTTTTTCAGTAGACTTTGATCGGTATTTCACAGTATTCCCCAGCCATGGTGGCATCAGCCCCTGGTTGTACATGTAGCTTCAATAAGTAGTTTATATGCCGTATAAATGAAAGAACCATTTTACGAGGTTTCTAGTTAGCGCAGGACTCTTGCTTGAGGTACAAGAGATTGTCTCGATTAGTTGTCAAGTAACGTATATACATATTCTATCGACAACCATCGGTACAAGCTACATGTAACTCAACCCAAGACTTCATGCGTTTAAATCAAATCTTGACCTTATTTCCCCCAGATTATGGAGGGCCTTGAGCACTTCGTCCTCACGCTTGGTTCTTACATGCTTCAATGTCGTGTTGCCCGTTGGGTACGGGAAACCAGGTCTAGTGATGAGCCAATCTTAGAAGAGCGCCGAGGCTACGATTCCAAATGCAGACTTACTCAGGGGTACAGTAAGTGCCATTTTGTGGAACCTTACCGTGCACAAAATAATCACGAACGTGCATAGCCGTGCATAACGATGGGTGAGTAAACCTATGTTCGAGACAATGGGTTATTGAGGCCCATCGGAGGCCATTGATACAGAAGAGCAGACTTACGTGCAATGACCAAAGCTAAAGTGAGCAAAAAGATTTAGGCTCGTGTAACAGAATATGAAAAACACAGCGCTCACCCTTGTTGGACTAGCAGTGTTGCGGATTCCTGCCCAAATCTTTCAGACATCCTGACGGCGGTCGATAATGGTGTGACAGCATCTGCGTCCAGGTTAAGGAACAAAATAGGAAACCTTCAAGTACATTAGTACATTATCTCCACGGTGACAAGAATTGTCAAACTACCTTGTTTTCTTTAATCCGTCTTCAACGGACCATGGACCCTTGTAGCGCTGATTCGCTTGGAACGACCACCCATTACATCCCCCCACAACTCTAGCCCAGTTCTCTCCAGTTGGACTGAGCTTACCCATTTCACGGAAGCTACGCCTGCTTAGTGATCTGATAGTAGTAGTAGAACTGAAAAAACTTACTAGTTGGTGTACTCGTCAACCGAAATGTTCGTCGGAGCCGTGTCAGCACAGAGGACTGAATACTGAGATTCCCTGGACAGAAAATGGTGTTGCATGGAGCGGTTGAATACGTTCTACGAAGCTTAGATCAGTTTCAAGCACTCTCACCAGTGCATGTTCTAAATACCTGGTTGTAAGGTTGAGGTATGACGTTCATGTAGGGCGAATAAACTGCGGTATATGCGCTTGTTGCGTCTCCTTGTTCAACCGAGGTCAGGACTAAGGTGTCATGAAAGCAGTTTATTATGAGTGATCCTGTTCGATTCAATCAAATCTTACTTTGCATCAGGCTAGGCCAAGTGACAGGTTTGTACAGCAGAGGCAGAATCAACTTCTGGAGATTGGAAGCCGTAAATATGCCTGGCCCGACCGGCGAGTCCGCTACAACCAAAGGGCGGTCGCCGAGCCGAGCATATATCGCGTTTAGACGGTTTCGCAGTGTTTCCGTTGTCTGAGTAACGTTCAAGTTACCTGGAGGGACGGCGAAGGCGCAATATGTGGGTCCAGCTTCCGCACATGTGGACAAAAATGCTGTCAGTGTCTGACATTGCGCTCAGTGCGGTTGCTGTTATATTGTTTAATAACCATACCTTGTGCGTATCTTTCATCCCATCCATACCCCATCGCCATACATCATTGAACCATGCCTCAGCATCAGCCACCCCATCCAATACCATGCGTTTGGCGAGGTCTGGCCGCATCGCTGCAAAGGTTGCCCCAAGGACCGTTCCGTACGAGCACCTAAATCAAAACATTTGAGTTCAGTGCGGATCGAGTCGGAGATACACAAAAAGGCTTACCCCCAGTAATTTAACCCGTCTTCTCCAAGAGCCTCGACAATTCTAACCATATCGTTTACGACCGACGTGGTGCCTGTCGACTCTAGCATCTTACGATTGCCGTATTTGAGGCAAGCCGCGTTGTGCGTAGCCTGTAAAGCGCTAATCTTGGTGACTAGTGCCCGATCGCTGTGGAAGTTCGAGTGTGGATATGGCACCCCTAGGCTACGGAAATTAAAAGGAGATCAGGTGATAGAAATGATACTCGCTCTTACACTTCAAGCTGAAGCTGAGACCAGATAGGTTTTGACTCTGTCTCGAAGCATTCCGTCCACGGACCAGTCAGGTTGGCTCCTCTGAAGCGTAAAGTCAACGGGATAGCATTTCGTTGCTGGAGATCGGGCATACCGAGGGTCAAATCCAATAATATCGTACTTTCCGTCAACTAATGTGCTAAGCCATTCGCCGGCAAATGCAACGAAATTGTTGCCTGACCCTCCGGGTCCCTGTTTGAGATCAAACTCAAGCCAAAATCAATCCGCTGCATGCGCGATGTACTTACCCCTGGGTTGGCGAGAATTGACCCCAGTCGTTCTTCGCTAGAAACCTGTGCCGGAAACTTGCGCATAAATATCGAGACGGTATCGTTATCAGAAGGATCTGAGTACTAAGTGGTGGATCAAGTGTTTATTAAAGTGATTTTAATGGGTAACCTAAGACTTACATCCCGAGGAACATCGAGGAACGCGCATTGTGTTGTCTCCTGATCTGGGCAGTCGAACCACGAGATACTGTGCTTGTGACGTTGTACGGAAGTTAGGACATCCTGGTGGGCTAGAGCAAACGGCGTAACGACCTATTCAAGGAAAAAGTAGAAATGTTGAGTCGTAGTGAACAAATCAACTTGTCGACTTACAGAGGTTCCAATGACGCAAGACAGCAACAGGAGCCGCGCTGATGCAGCAGTTATAGATCCCCAGGCATTGTGCATCTGGCGGTAACAGCGCTGCCGATCAAATGGATTAAAGCCTCAACTAGTACTTGGGGGATGCCAAACAACAAAAAGGCAAGCCGTGTGCCTGGGCAGGTGGCCGAACCTTTATAGGCCGGCGCTTACGTCACGTAATTTATCATGTCTGGCCGAACATGTGTCAAGGTTATTCGCTTCCTCGATCTTTCAGCCGTTCACCTTCGCCAAACGATTACAGTTACACTCCTTGACTTGCATAACGACAAGTGGCAGGCCGTGAGAGAACATGAGTGTGGGAGATACAATTTTGGTAAAGCATTCGGTAAACTGTTAATGTATCAATCGTCGTTTCTAACCATTATGCTAGTTGTCCTATTTCCTTATGGTCACACGCGCTTGGGGTTGAAAGAGATACCTCCTTGTCGTACACACCCTGAAATAATGTGCTATGAACATAGCATATATCGCATAATCTGTCTTTAAAATGCTACACCTGCTACTTCGTTCCAGGTAAAACCCCGGCTTCAGTAGCTAGTGAGTAGAACAGCGAGTTCTAAAGCGACTTCAGATACCAAACTACTTCTCTTGTCTACCAGGCTCACCTTATTTTTGAGTAGCTCGTCGGGTTCGCCAGATTCTGCGACCTGGAAACATACTCTTTGAGTGGCAGAAATAGGAGCTGCAGTTGAACTCACGCTACCAGCCTCAAGCACGATTATATGGTCAGAGTAAAGTACCGTGTTCGGTCGACGCCTGAAAACTGGTGATTCAGCGCTCGCAATCACCATACTCAGGCATTCAGCTTACGCAATTGTGAGAGTGGTAACGCTCTCAAACGTAGGGCCACGGAGAATCTGCTGGATCGCCTTGTCGGTCTCTGGATCCATCACTGATGCGGTCTCATCGAAGATTAGAATCTTAGTCTAAAAGCGTTCCATTCAGTCTCAACACTTCATGATTGGAGAGCCATGATACACATATGACACTGTCTATGGGACTCACTTTGCGGAGTAGCGCCCGAGCGAAACACACAAGTTGTCGTTGACCAACGCTCAGCGATAGCCCTCCCTCTTTCAGCCCAGCATCTAGTCCTCCGGGAAGGCCAGTGACGAACTCTTTCAGATGAACCTATGCCTTGGGTTAGTTTCGGTCGAAGTATAAGGCTGAGACTCCCACTTTTTCAAGCGCGTCCCAGATCCTCCCATCGTCGTATTCGGCCGTTGGGTCTACATTTTCCCTGACCGTACCTTCGAACAGCTGATGGGTCGTAGTCATCACTCCGAGCGGTCGGCCGCATAC
>WSTH01000545.1:0-10483 GCA_019616345.1 Ceratobasidium sp. 395
ATTGTTGTGTCCATAGACTTTGGGGCGGACTTCACAGCTGTGGTGAGTTGGGTTGTTACGACAAGCTCAGTACCAATAGCTCACTTGTTCATAGGCGTACGCGACAAACATTACAGAACGTATAACACAGATTCTCCAGTGGCCAGGTTCAGATCAGAATATGCGAAGAATCCCAACTTGCTTGCGCTATAGTGAGCGAGGGGAGGTTCGAACCTGGGGCATAGAAGCCCAAGTGCGTGTTCATATAACTTACAATGTTTAGATCTGATCGAGTTATTTATCTCACAGAACGCGTCTGCCGGCTTGGGATTTGTGAGTTGCGAATGTGGGTGATTATAGACATCTAACTCGGCACATATTGAGTAAACAAACGGCAGGGTTCAGAGAGTTCCTGGAACCGAAGGGTCTACACCGCACTCCTAATTCTCATATGCCGAGACTCCCGGTAAGTTTCAATCTTTCAAGCAGTTTATGGTACTGATTAACTGGTTTTCGCCATACTTTGCTGGTAGGGCGGGAAACTTCCTATCGATTTCGTCTCTGACTTCTTGTCGTGTTTACGAAGCCACGTTTTGCAGCAAATCACGCGTGAGATTGGAGCGGTGATCGATATGGGTAAGTGTTTCTGTTTTTGGTAAGGCTTAAATCAACACAACAAACCCTGGCTGCAGCCAACAAAGCCTCCTATATGCCCGTATTTTACGTCGTTTGCTGACTCTCCGTCAACGAAAGGTCGCTCAGAAGTGTGGATCACAGTCCCTGCTCCTTGGAACACCGAGGCTTGCAACCTCATGCGTGAGGTTGCGCTTCGAGCTGGACTCGTATGGGGAAATGTTTCAACCAAAGTTTCAGAAAACAAATGGAAAGACCGATTGAAAGTTATCAGGTTCGTCTAACCTTGAATATTACCGTACTTTGACGCTACCTGCTTGCCCTGTTTTCAGCAAAGCGGAAGCAGCGGCTGCGCACTGCTCTCAATTTACAGACCTCCGGCAACTCCGGCCCTCACAGTACTTTATGGTCTGCGATGCCGGAGGGAGCACGGTCGACTTGGTTATTTATAGGATGTTAGGAAGCCTGAGGAACCTGGAGATAGGAGAGGTGTGCGTGAGCACTCAGGCGAATTGTGGAGATTCTTTTCTAAGTCTCCGGTACGAGTCTACTTGCAACTTGAACACCCAATATTGAATATTTATCCATGCGGTTAGGTTCCGAGATCTGGTGACGAGGTTGTTGGTGAGGCATCAAGCGCATACAGACCCTACAAGCCTGGGGTATTTTCAGACAGCGTTTGACGAAACAGTCAAGCTTTCCTTTGCGGGAGAGGAGGATGATTGTGAGTAACTGATCGCTGGGAGATAGGTATGATACCGACTTCAGTGCAGGCGCATTATTTCCGTTTGGCTGTTTCAATGCTGAATATCCGGATGACCGGTCTATTGGACTGATAAATGGAGAGCTTAACATCCCGGGGATGTTGCTACGCAGCGAGGTACGCCCGCTGCTCTCGCTGCACAACTTCTAGTATGATTTTCTAGAGACAATGCTAAACGTCACAGCAGGTGTTTGACCCAGTAATCGACCTATTAGTTTGGTTTATTAACGACCAAATATCTAAGTGCGGGCACGAGATAGATGGTTTGCTGTTGGTAGGCAGGTTTGCTCGCAGTGAATGCTTATTCAAGAAAATTAAAGTGCGTCGTATCATCTCCATGCACCCTGCAAACCTCAATTACTATTCTGCTAACCTGCAAAATTGAATCTCAGAAACAATTTGAACCTCGGATCAAGATCATTGCTCGTCCGCCCGATGCAGATACTGCAGCGTGCCGTGGGGCCGCTCTCTACGGTCTCGAACACAGCGTCTTAATGTCGTCGTACATTGCACCTCGGTCATATGTTATGCGGGTACGCTCCTCGACTGAATTTGAGCGTTAATTTACTCCGAAGTACCAACTTACAGGTTAAGCTCCCTGCTGAGCCTGAAGACTGGAGGATGCGTGCTGGCTACATTGCTGAAGATACCCGGGGGCACAGTATCTGCAGCAATCGACTACAGTACCTTATCCAAAAAGGAGCTGTCCTGAAAAAAGGCCAGACTGTGAAGGTTAAGTTTTGTAAATTCTCGAAAAGCATCGAAGGTCTGTTTCGTGTGTTCCTCCATGCGTTCGGAAGGTGCTAACGGTATTCAACAAGATTATGCCTTCGAAGTGCAAATATACACGTCAGACAGTGAGCGCATTATGCGATACACGGACGAAGGCGAAACGACCGAGTTATGCAAGTGGACCATTGATCTGAGCTTACTGCCAAACTTCAAAGAGAATGCCAAGGCACACAATCGGGTAAATCATCTAGTGCCTCGATATCATGTTTGAACTAACTACTTTTCTGCAAATGTTTAGAACGGATTCTATACAGGTGACGTCTGATCTGAGTCGCCCGTTTTCGCAAGCTGATGAAGCACCTGGTCAGAATTTGAACTCGGGCTACGGTTGGATAGCACTGAATTGCGCGGTGTATTGCTCTATAACGGAGAGGAGCGAGGTCAGGGTTTAGTGGAGTCCTTGAAGTCATGACAAGCGTTGCTTTCCTACTACCAAGTTTCATGAAAGGGAGCATTGTGTTCTGTTGTATTCTGTGTTATCTGTTTCAGGAGGTGTGTGGCTTCTAGAGTTGGGGCTGGTGTACCGGACTTGTACTAGATTTCAGTTGTATGTACCGCTCAGCCTAGCTCATGCAATCTGGGATATATGCGCATATGTATCACTATCAACCAGTCGATCTTAAACTACATTATAATACTAGTGGAAGTCTGCTTCTACTAAGTTAAGTTAGATTTAGGTAGCTACCCAGCGAGCCCAGGCCTCCGGGGATATCCGCTTCAGCCTGATGTTACGCTTCCTTGGCTCAGTTGGTAGAGCGTTGGTCTCATATTTATATGAGTGGTCTATGATTACGTAATCCAAAGGTCGAGAGTTCGAGCCTCTCAGGGAGCAACCCTTTTAACCTCTAAAACCTGCTCGAAATGTAGCATAGTCGTTTAAGATTCACTTAAACATACAATCGCGAACTTGGGGCTTGCTCACTTGGCAAAACCTCGAAGTTGTGTGAGCGCATACAATTGGGTCTCGTTGTTTCCCGCGTCGTATTCATCTTCTGGGGCTGGTGCCCAAACGATTGCACACCCAACCCCCGGCCAACCTTCGCGTTTCTTGTTGCACGTTGGCCTGGGCTATCACAGCGAGCGCCTCGCACCGCCACCGCCTCAGCGCCCGCGCTTGAAGCTTTTTCTTTGTACATATATCTTGCGTCTGGTCTCCGTTGCCCGCGTCTTTCACTTACAGCTGCACTGTATCCTCTTCGTATCGCATTGTTTTTCCTCCTCCACGCTTGCGGCCTGGCGCGCGGTTTAGCTTTCCCTCCCGCCCTGACCTCCTACCCCTTAATCGTCTTACTTCCCTGTACGGTTTCTCACCTTTTGTTTTATATCTGCTTCTTGGTTTCTACTTCTTCTCATTCTCCTGTTATCTTTTTCATCTTTTGCTCACGTCTCGCTGTTTGTACTTACTCCCCGTGACGGCTTGACCTGCTTGCCGGACCTGGTTCTTCCGGTACCCCGGTGGCGGCGAGAGACCCCGGAGCCGCGTCTTCTGCCGCTTCCCCCACCGTTTAGTATACTCACCTTTTGCTATGTACACTCTCGTCCCTCCTCTTCAGCGACTCGCAGGTGATAGTTGAATATCATGCATTGAATTAAAATCTAACATCAAGCACCAGGCATCCTTTTTAAAATCCTCAAAGCCAGCTAAACGGCTCCTTTAAGCTGATAGAAGCAACCAGTCCAGAATCCGCACTGCTGGCTGCCGCCACAATCTCGAAGTCGCCCGCCTCTGCAACCCACAAGCCCTCTCCGTCTTTGCCTTCACCAGCCCAATCGTCAAAGTAACCAAAGGCGTACTTGTCGAGGGATATCGAGACGGTATCAGACTTTCCGGGTTCAATAGTCTTCGTCTTAGCAAACCCTTTGAGCTCTTTCACAGGTCGATCGAGGCGGGAAACGAGGTCGCGAACATATACTTGGCTGAACGACGGTTGTGAGAACCGGGTAGTATGGAGTATGGATTGAGAGCTTACACAATGTCTCGACCAGCAACCTTGCCAGTATTCTTGACGGTTATCGATACCGTGACTTGGCTATCCTTACCAATCGACCCAGACACCTTCAGGTTCGAGTGCTCAAATTGGGTATACCTGATTTATTCCGGAACTTAGCTAAGAGAAAACAAGACAGGTGTAGAAAATTACTCACGAGAGACCAAAGCCGAAGGGGAAAAGCACGTCTTTCTTGAAGGTCTGGTAATGCCTGTACCCAACAAAGACGCCTTCGGCTATTGGCGCATATAGTTAGCGATTTATTGTTAGTTTTAGGATCTTAAACTCACAGTACAGAATTTTCCCATTTTGACCTGGGAAGTTCAAATGCGAGGGCGTGTCCTCATCCCTCTGCGTAGTGGAAGCCATGTTCAACATACAGTTTCGGTTAAGGCAGTAAACACTCACAATTGGGAAAGTAAGTGGTAGCTTCGAGCTTGGGTTAACCTTCCCGAACAAGACATCCGCCAGTCCATTGCCAGCCTCGCCGCCCGCATAGAAGGACTGAACAATTGTCGAAGCCGAGTCAACCCATGGCATCGAAACAGGCGTGCCACTGATGATAACCACAACAGTGTTCTTGTTCACATCAAGTACCGACTGAATAAGCTTGTTCGTCGCGCGTGGAAGAACCAGATCTGTCCGGTCGTAGCCTTCAGACTCCCAATCTGCGGAAGTTCGTTAATATAATTGAGTGAGACGCCCGGAAAGCATACCATTGTTCAAACCCACGACAAGCACAACAGTCTCAACCTTCTTCGCAATTTCCACCGCCTCATTAACCCCAACATCATCTTCGAACACGCGCGAGCACCCAAATCGGCAGCCACCCCTGCTCTCGTTCGAGAGGGAACCAGCACCGACCTGAGCGAATCCTTTGGATTGCGCAGCGACTGGGCTTGCGTACTGTAAAACGATTTCGGCTGGTTTTCCTCCCTCAAGCTCGATGGTGCCTGTGGTTTCAAGCGTGCCAGTCATAAAGAATACATCTGACGGTAGAAAAGTCAGACAAGTGGCAGCAGAAAGAGAGAAAAGAAACCTACGTCCAGGTATGGGGCTGGTAGAATTGTCAACGATCTTTTTGCCATTGACGTAGATATCAGCCAATCCTGTGGCGGCGACACCAAACTCGTACTATGAATGTATGTTAGCAGATGCGCATAGAGTTGGCCTCCGGGACGAACCGTGCCCGAAAATTCAGGGGTATAGTACCCGGTTATCGTCGCCCAGCATGCCGGCGCGAGGATCTACTCTCGTCAATACCATGCATGCACCCCATACCACAACCACTCACGTCGATAGGCAAGTTGTCGTTGAAGAATGAGAATGAGCTTGTCCCCCGCGTATAATGTATTCTCTTCGTTCCTGGAACCTGAAGCGGGTCTTCGTTAAACCACTCGATATCAAACCCTGGCTCTCCGCTTTTAGTCTTCAAGTGTTTATCAAGCAACAATGGTGCCTCCTTGTGTGCATGGGATCCGATTGCGTGGTGTACTTTGGCCGAAGCAGGAAGCGCGGCCCGGATACCTTCAAGCGCGGTGGTATGTTTGTATGGGCGGAGATTGGCAGATCCTCCGCCTGAGTAGACGGGCGCGTCGGCGTTGGGGCCGATCACTGCGATTGAAGATGTCGAAGAGGCAGAGAGTGGGAGAAGAGAAGCGCTATTCTTAAGGAGAACATTGGCTCCCTGCGAAAAATACGGGTTAAAGAGGCGTCTAACGCTAGAGAACAGATTCGTACAGCTGCTGCCTGGCGGAGAAGATCGACGGTTTCTTTCTTTGGGATGCCGGTCTCTTCTGCGTTCTCGGGAATACCAGATGCAGCGACTTGGTTGATGAGGCCCAGAACCTAGCAGACCCCAGCTTGAGTCGCATCCTGAATACTAGAAGGATGAGTCACCCACCTTGCGCACACGATCATCGACCTCAGCTACTCGAAGCTTTTGCGCAACAACGCAGCGTTGCAGGGCGTCCGCACGCCAGGTTGGCGGTCCCTATATGCGCCTCTTAACAAATAGCCTTACTGATGCGAGCCCCAATTTACTCACAGGCATCTCAAGATCGAGCCCGGCCTTGATCGCTGTGTCGGTCGAATATGTACCATACCTGGCGTAAACGTACAAAATTAGTTCTACTGGACGATAACGGTTTCAATGACCTACCAGTCGGACATAATCATCCCGTCCCATCCCCACTGTTTGCGTAACACAGAGTCAAGCAAACTGAAATCCTTGGGTCAGAAACCGAACTGGACCCTACTTGTTGAAAATACCCACTGCTTGTGCTCCGAGGCGTGTAGACCTGCAATTCGACTGTTCGTGAGTAGCTGAGGACCTGGAGACCCCATTCGACTGCAGCGTACCGTTCACACGATTGTATCCAGACATAATGGCCCAAGGCGCATCCTTGTTATCGCGGATCGCTAACTCAAACGGACGCAAATATATTTCACGAAGCGCGCGAATCGAAACCTCAGCTGGTGCGTATTCACTCCTTAGTTAAGCCCAAGTACACATCGAATAAAGACGGTACTCACACGACATTGACATACGCTCAAACTCAGCGTCGTTGCAAACATAGTGCTTGATCGTAGCGGCAACGTTCTCAGACTGAACACCCTTGATGAACGCACGAGCAAGCGTGCCTGATAGGTGGGGATCTTCGGAGTAGGATTCAAAGCCACGGCCGCCTAGAGGAGAGCGCTGGATGTTGACTGTGGGGCCAAGGAGGACGTGGGCACCTGAAGACGTGGATAAAACGATGAGCCTAGAAAGCCAAGAGGTTGGCCATGAAAGGACGAACCTTTGTCCTTGCAATCAAGAGCGATGGCCTGGCCTACTTTCTGAGCAAACTCCAGATCCCAGGAGGAGGCAAGGCCTGTCGCGGCAGGGAAACAAGCCGCCGGAACACCTTCGAAGACTAAAATACAAGAATATGCTAAGCAAAACAAAATGCTTGGCAGCGAATAATATACTCACACATGGTCCCACGAGCCCCATTAGGACCATCAGTAAACTAAGGAAAACCTCAATTACAGTGATTGTATGATCTGCCGGGTGGCGACTCACGCGGAGAGATGGTACACCAAGGCGAGGAACTGGATAAGTATGCCACTACACAAATTCAACTGTTAGACTTGCGCTCTGTCCTTTATATGCTGCCACGTACATTGTCAATACCAGCCAACAACCTCGACTTCTCGTTCAATGTAAGCTTGGAGATAATCTCCTCGATATCGAGGGGCTTGAACGGACGTGGCGCCATTTGGGGTGGGGTAGAAAGTCAGTAGTGGGAGTGGGGGTGGAGTGGGATACGAAGCCCGGTCGTTTATATATGCGTTCCCGCCGTCGTAGTCGCCGGCTGATCATGCCATCCATCAACACGGGACCTTTGCGAGCTACTGTTAGACCCTATCGGGTGATTCTCGGAGAAGCCTGGGTTAATGTGAAAGTTATGGTCTGTGTGCGCCGGCGATTTTGTCAGACCGGCGCATTTCGATGCTCAGTAAAGTCTAAATCCTCCGCCAAAAACACCGGTAATTAGTTTATTGGTATTGTCCTCGTGAACAAGACGGTTAAAATCCATATATGTAGCGCTAACCTGTCCTGTTAGCATATATCCAAGTCTCACGCCTGTCCTGCCTGTATTTTCTCCTTTGCCCAATCTACAAAGTCGTCGATGGTCGAAGGCCAAGCGGCTAGTGCAATCTCGGTTAACGTTCTGGAACGGCATAAAATCATGTGTCATGATCTCGTACCTTCCAAGTCATGATTCTCAAACTTGTCGTCGATTGTCTTAATAAAGTCAGGCAACTGAGAAACGATTAATAACCAGCGCCAAGTTTTTCCCGAGGAGAACTCTGACGCACCATCGCCCATGTGTCCTTGCTGACGCCCTTGCCGCCCTTTTCGTTCAGGAATTCGAACCACCATTGGGTGTATTCTTCTTTCCAGCCATTGCAAGGTAGTGCGGGGCCGGAAAGGCCGACGTTAAGAAGAAGAGTCCAGAATGCGATAGCCGTCTCGATCGCTATGAGCATCGAGGGTGTATATCGAGTGGGAGTCAACGGAGGGTATTAATGGAAGCCAAGGTTTTCTAGGGAGGGTTGTACGTACATATACTCCTCGCACCCTCAACCTTGGCGAAGTTAAAGGTATAGGTATAAACACGGTTGAAATACGATGAATCCTGGGATAGGTTCGTCCTAAGCTGGTCTATCTTGGTCTTCATGGCCGGTATCGTATCACATCTAATCGCGCCAAGCTTATCTCAACCCGTTAGAATATATGCAAGCAATGATGGTACTTACCCTAGCCTCTTCCATCCATCAACAAACCCGCTCTTCGTCCATTCTCCAACCGCCGGAGATTTGAGCTCGCATGCCACGGCCAGGAGTGAAACGTCTTCTGGGTCAATCTCAAGGTCGGTGCACCATCGGATAGTTCCATCTATACCAATATTCTCTCCACTTGGATCTATCACCGACTTAATTCATGCCTACTCCTAGAACTCGAAGCAGAAAGTCGATATCTAACCTTTATACTTGTTGAACAGCTCTGTAATCTTCGGTGTCGATACAGGTGCGTCAGTCTGGGCCTGATAATACGCATCCACTGCTGCGTCTAGTCGGTAGTTATTTTTCTTCAAAAATGAAGTAGCTTCTTCCTTGCTAGTACGTGCAATAAGTACAGGTATTTTTGTCAATCCAGGGTTATTCTCACCTTGAGCTTGTAATGGATCGAAACTCAGAGACGAGACTATCACGCTGGGTGGATGAGAGACGAGAGCTCTGTAAATATAGTTCGGACTGATCAAAAAAAGCCTATTGAATTGGATGTGGTGGCGTGAACATACCATTTTGACGCGATATATGAGGACACAGGTGGCGAATAAGGTCACAAGAACAGCAAGTGCAATTCGATTCGCCAGCAGTTCTGTATATCCGTAAATCTGATATGTATCTTGTTTCCCGAGTCTAATCTACTTGTGCAGAGACTAAGCAAGAAAGAGTCGACAAGCGAACAGCGGCGTAGGGTGATGGAAACGAGTGGGCGCTTGGGATCGCCAGCCGCCGGATTATGTAATGTATACAAATCCAAATATACTCCCTGGGTTGCTGCTGTTGGCCGTTCTCTCCTGCCCATCATGTCTACCAATAAGCTTTCTGCGATACCGCTTCCTGGACCATCACCGCAAAGATTCGTACTGTCCACGTATGTTTGTCTTAGTATCCAAGGTCTTCATGGGAAGTTAACAGGCTCAGTTAACCTTATTTCTTTCTGTCTAGCTCAGATATCCTTGAAGGCGGGCAAAAAGTGTACATCAGAAACGAGAAAACTGGAGAAATCAAGTGGTGCAAGGTTAGTTCATCATCACTCCAGCTCTTTCCTAATCTTACTCTCTTGCCCTCTGCTCTAGACACGAATTCTCGCACACAAAGAGATCATAGATGAAATTCGCACGCCCGAACCATCCAATACGCTCAAGTACACCATCCACAGGCCGACGCGTGGATGGTACATACATATCCGATCCACGGCGGGGACGATGCCCGTTCCACTGGCGCTTACGCCTAACCCACTCGTGCACCCAGACAGGACGGACGCGGACAGCGAGTTATTAGTGCAACTACCCATACGGAGTCCGCGTAAAGGAAAAGAGAGGGAGCGAGTACCTGGCCTGAGAGATCAAGACGAGTGGTCATTTCCCCCGACACCGCCAATTCGGTCCCCTCCCCGACGGGCGCCTCCGAAAGAGACCGAATCGGCATCTACCACCCAGCCTTCGTCACCCACTACATCCAAGCACACCGATCCATTAAGGTCTCCGTCGCCACCCCAATCCTCCAACTCGATAATATCTAAACTCGCCCCTCATGTGCCCCCACCTCCAACCCCAACGATTTCTCTGGTCTTTGCTCCACTCCCGCCACCCGTTCTTCCTCAAAAACAACCCGTCCTCTCTCGAGCCTACGCGTCTGGTGTTCTTCGCGTCATTGCAAACACTCTATTTAGCCCTCCGAGACGTTCGTTTGTTTTGTCTGCCCGGCTCCCCGCAACACCGGACCAGCCTGACCGAGAGCCCGTAACAACGCCCGCAATAGAAGCTGGCCCTGCGGGTTTGATGGGCGGTCGAGTGGTGCCTGTGCTGACGTATACGGATACGACACCTGTACTGGCAGTTTCCAAGATGACGGGCGTGTTGGCCATTGATATGAACTTGTTCGAGACTATGTTGACAGGAAGACTAGATGAAGCGAGCGAGGACGAGGATGGGAAGGGGCGGGAAGAGGATATTGGGCTAGTGGTTTCTGCTGCACTTGCGTATCT
>WSTH01000546.1:0-22254 GCA_019616345.1 Ceratobasidium sp. 395
TCCTCTCTTATCCTGTGACCCGTTGCGAGATAGCATATAAGGCATGTCGGAATGAGAACAAGACATTCTGCGTGCGGCATCGGGGGTCCCGTAACTTGTGATTGAGCGGGTGCGACAAACGTCGCGATGCATCGCTTACCTTTTGCACAATTGATCCGCGCACACGGGTAGCGTGAAGCCGCTGAGGTCGTTTCACCAGATCGACGCAGTTGACATCCTATTCACGGTCGACGTCCAGACCAAGGGTGCAGATGAGCACTTAGGCCCGATCACGTGAGGTTGTTGTGATCGGAGATGGGACCACACGACAGTCCCGCATCGCGCCACCACGCTCTACTACTGTTCCGCCCCGTGAAAGACGCCCAGGACGACGTCGACATCCAGAACCACACCTCACTGCACGCTTGACTCCGGACCAGACTAAGACCACGGGTTACCTAATCTCATGACCAGCGGGACTACTTCTTGGGGCCACCATCGGTAACACGACGGTGCGTAGAGTGCAAACTGACTACGAATCAACTACCGAAGCTCAATACAACGATACACCCTGGCGTTTAGCATTCAGTACGCAGGCGGGACTCGAGCTGAGGCTGGCACCTGGAGCACACCTGGCTGGGAATCGAGGGCGAGCGGTTGCGGTTGGATACGAATGGTGTGCCAACGGCGTCTCACACGGCTAACCTGGCAAGTTGGCCGCACTCTGCCCTCTCAAGACTCTCGCTGATATTTCATGCAGTACTAAGCTCTCGGTCAAACATCATACCCCCTCCTGCTTGTACGGTTATGGTCACCGAGTCTGCCAAGTCGATAGGCTACGCAACTTGAGGTCTATCACCTCCATCAAACTGTCGTCCGAGAACAACAGCCCAGTACCCGTCTGCATATCCATATTCCCTAAACCTACCACGGGTCCCCCAAGGTCCGAGCTCCGGGATTGGATCCGGTGTATAAGTCATAGAAGAGGGTACGGTCTGCGCTCGCGCCTATCCCGCAACCGGAAGGCTCACGGCTTGTGTGCCCCTCTCTGCGTCGGTTTGTTCCTCTCCTGCTAGGTTCATGTGACTGAGCCAGTTGCTATTTTTGCAGTAGACTAGGGCGAATTACACCATCGGAAACCCATAACTCTCCCGTTGGTCTAGCCGCAAACTACCGAGCCACTCTCGTTTGCAGTCGCTGACACCGGGTACACTTTGGATTGTCTTATGGGCGGCTTAGGCGAAGGCGCACACTGCGAGTAATGGTATGTCTTGTCATTATCAACGGGATATGGCTTATTGCACACTCGTAACCGATCTATCCCACTGTACGGTCCGACGGCATCCTTTACCCAAGCCGATCGCGACTAGAAGTCTATCTAAGCCTGAACCTGGATTCTCCCAACACCCGCTCGATAAATCCCCCTCTACCTGAGATCTCCTTCGAATGTCTCGGCGAGTGAGCCCTCTGAAAGCGGAATAGCATTCCCCGAACATCACTCTACGAAACCTGGGTCTGGGGGTTTCGCCGCCGCGTTCGGTAGAGATAGTCACTCGCCGCGTTGTCAGCCCTGCGGCCGCGCCTCTGCCCGTGCGCGACACGAGGAGAGCATCAAGTACGGGACGGACTATATTTTATTTGACCGAGACGGAGAATGCTACCTGGCTTCTGGAAAGCACTATGCCTGATCCTATGGATGGAGAGCGTCTAGTTCGATCGGCTGGACGGACTACCCGCGCGGTGCCCAGCCGTATGGAGACGCCGATACCGACAAGGCCGTCAACGCGTCTCACAGTCTCCTGGGCGAAGACAAAGCATTCGACGAAGAGGATGAGGGGCGGTGGATGGATCCGGATGTTCGATTTGCGAGGATTTCCACGTTCATTTCGATCTCTGTGGTCGGCACGCATTCGCTTCTGTTTTCCGCCGGTTCCCGTTTACCTCCGACTCCTCCGTTTCCGACGTTGACAAGCTATCCAACTTGCATGGACACGACAATTGTCGATAGCGGTGTGGATGTATATCTAGCCGATTATCCGTTGGGCTCCTGCCCGTTTTCCAACTTGTTCCACCTGGCTTCGAGCGTGCAGTCGAGCAAGATAACATTGATTTCGACGGTGGCGCGGATCATCAAGTCATTCAGTCCGATGGTTTAGCCAAGATTTCGATATCTCCCGTTGTGGTTATTTGGCAGTTACCCTTACTTCCCTCGTTCATTCAACATCTCAATGCCCACCGAATCGACTCCCCATCCGCTCGCATTTGGAGTTAACCTCGATACTGTCTAAAATCTAACCTGTCTACCGGTCGAGACAGAACGATGGGTTAAAATATCCAGTGCGACCGGTTTGGAACCCGACAGTAGCGAGGTATCATGGGCCGGATACGGAGGGCGGGGGTGAAGGGATGTGGACATGTGAGATGTACGAAGCTGGGCCGAGTGAACGCTGGAAGCATAGGGAGAATTTGGGCGCTATGGAGGAGGAAGGGAAAAAATGGTGTGGGTTAGGGAACGAATTCGGGCGAGGGCGAGGGTGACATGGAATCAAGGTCGGAGATGTGACGGAAGCTGGAAAGGCTATGGAGTGGATGGTTGGGCTTCAGAAGGAAAGGCATGGGTCGACGTTAAAATAGGTGTGGTTGGAGATGGAACTAAAAATATTCGAAATGCGAGACTAGAAGATCTGGGACAGTGATGGCTGGGTGTGGAGACGGGAGACGGGAGACGTCAGGGCTCCGAAGGAGACGTTCAAGGTGAAGGAGCGACGGTCAGGCAAGGGCGAGGAGTTGGTGAAATTCATACAGCTGAATTCGTATCTAGAGACCAAAACCTGAAAACCAGCTGCTACTATTTCCTTAGCGCAAGTCCGCGCCATACAGCTTAGCATGATATCTTTAGATATCTCAGTCCCGCTGAATACTGTACTTTCGGAGACGGTGCTCAGTTCTCATCCTCTACGTGGAAAAGGTGGATATATGCGCTGGATTTTTGATCTCTGGGGTCTGAATAAAAAACCTGGATGACGATGTAGTGAGATTAAACTCATAAAAACGTCGAGTCGCAAAACAAAATGCGGGAGAATCTAATTTGTGGTACTTTTCTAAGCTGCATCGTCTTGGTTGTCGCTATAATTGCGCAATATTGAGTAGCTTAAGTTGTCACGTACAACACGTTGAGACCTTGGCCATCCTTCCATCCAATAACCGGCTACTGATTGTGCTTCAGGCCATAGACTGTTCGCAGGACTCGCGCAGGCTTCGCTGATGCAGGGCGCGATTATGTAAGCGACCAGACCTCCTCAAGCACCGCACAGATGATAAACAAGTTTGCGTAGAAGAATCTCTCGCTACGTATTGTAGCTCAAACGTCCACTGTCGCCGACCGAACTGAGGTTTACAGCGGGTCTTAAGAGTTTAATTATTCAGAGTGCATTATTCGTAGTTTGACATACACAGTGCCCATCGAGATTAGGTATCAAAGAAACGAGAATGAAGCACAACAATAAACGGTTGCCAAAACAAGGTTATGGAGTGACCAAGACTACGCACTTAGTTTTTGTTCCTATTTCACGCCTTCGTTTCAAGTTCACGAATGTCCGGCTTTCGTCGCCAAAACACAGAACTGCTGCCCGAGCGTCGCAAGTCGAATTGGCTGGATCAGGACAGAGCTACTCTACACCGCCTGCATCGTTTTTTTTTTAGTTCGCACTCATCTCAGCGTTCTTGTCACCTGGTAGTTCAACGCAGATAATCAGCAACAACGGTGACGCAGGGTACGAATGTATGAGAAACACGCACCTTCTCGGACAATAGTCCAAGCCCGCCCTCAAACGTTACATCCCCGGTCGCATCTACCGTGTTGTCCACCGTTGGTGAATAGGACCATTATGATGATTTGATTGCAGCATGCCGCTGATGCCGCTAAGCCGAGCCGTCGAGATACAATGTGTTGTCCGATCGCCGGTTCGCTGGATGAAGGTTTCCCCGTAGAACAGCCGGAGTTTCGAGTCGGCTCGTTCCATCGCGAAAATCGTCTCTTCTCATGCTCGGGGTCGCAATAGCCGCGTCTGTACACTTTCCCCGCAGGTTCGGCTCAATTTAGTCATCCCTGAGTTCCTCGAATGCAAGCGAATAAAAGTATCATAGGGTGGGGACAACAGTCAAAGCGCTGGTTACTGGGCGTATTGTATTGGCGAGGAATGAAACAAACAAGATGAGGGAAGATATCGGCAAATGACGAGAGGTAATTAAAACGTAAACGATGGCGGCGGAGGTGTTGACTGTCCAGCCAGCAAATGAGCCAAGGAAAGAGCAGTGAAAAGTGCACGCCACACACCAGCCAAGGTCCTGTCGATCGTCTCTGGAAATCTACAATCTCTTCACGCGAGGAGCCATTCCCGGCAAGGGTCACTTCTCTCATAGTGTGCACCCGCACGGGGGATCGGATACAGGTATCCCAATTCAATTCCAGTGGCAAAAGGAGAGCTTCGTGTAGTCAAAAAACTTGGTCGGGTCCGGTGCGGTATTGAGCCCAGGTCACGGCGTTCGTTTGGAGAAGGCGAGACGCCCAGCTGACGAGCCAAGTTAGAAGGTCAAGTGAATCGACTAGGTGGTATCGGTTAATTGGTTAGCGCAAGGATCATTGCCTCATCGGCAAGGTGAGTGTAGTCTCGAGTCTCACCTATTTCACCGCCATTCCGTCTACGTCTCTCTTGATCATAACGATTCGAGGCATAAACAGTCTTCGCGACCATGGGATTTTATTGCGGACAGTTCATTGGCTATGTCATATCCGTCGAATCAGCCTCCTCGACAAATCTCATCGACAGGACTCGAACGCACCTCGATGTTGATCAACAGACTCTTATCTCTCGATCGATTCGACCCGCTCTCATAGCGTTCCGCAGCGTTATATAAGTGTAAACTCATATGTCAGCAGACAAAAGCCAAGCTATCGTGATACAGGTCGGTGCTCGGTCAGGTTAGAGTGGTAGTCGTGGTTCGGATGAAGGAGAAGATTCGGCGCTTACAAGACCGTCACAGGGTTTCGTCATCATAGTCCAAGTGGCAAGTGGCACATCGCTTCAATGATTGCATCTAACGGGCGAGGTAATATAAGATCCAAGCCGATGATTCGAAGTCGAATAGCCTTCTGATATGAGACTAGAAACAATCCAGACTACCATCTGGGATGGTAGTACAGAATGGCACACTGGCTGAGCTCCCACCTCTGGGTATCCGTAATACTACAGAAGACCGTATCATTTTGTTATATATACATCATCTGTTACTCGATCGAGTATACATGAGGGTCATAAATCAACACGAAAGGTTCTCAATGAACCCATAGGGATGATGTCCACACACCAAGTTACCGCACAAGCAGCGTACGCAAGGGATCACTCCTAAACGTCCAAGTGCTTGGGGCGAAACGACCTATCCTCCTAAGTTTTGGCAGGTGCGTGGGTCAACAACGCAATAAAATGGGCCTATAAAGCCTCTCTTGGTTTTGTCGTTCGTGTCGGGCTTCAACCTCTACGCCGTTAGCAACATGGATCAAAGAAAACCGCTGGGCCAAACGGCTGTAAGTCCGTGCAGAAACAGAAACAGACTCACAAGCTTAGACATCCATCCAACTGAAGCCATGGACCTGCAATCATGAACGCTGTGAACCCTCAAGTGTAATCGTTCGTCGGCAAATCACTGGCTTAATATTCCAAGCGACAGAGCCGAGTCACTGGAACTGTCGACGGAGTCAAATGCGATGTTCGAACGGTCGATTCCGCTTTTGCCTGAGAACCGGCTTAACGCATGACCGTCAAGACCAGCTATCCTTGGTTTCCGCTCGTCCAGCCCTGCGTTGTGAAAGGACCGGACACCGATAGTCTCTCCGCGCCAATAAATCAACCACCCCCCCATTTTTTCTTCTCGCTAAGCTCTTATCGTAAGTGATTTTGTTTGAGAGTGGTGGCCTGCCGTGGCGATAGTGGATTTGGCGAATTCAGTAACCAAGGAGGTACCGAAATGGAAGGACAGCGATGTAACTCGTGGTTAGACGTTCGAATGATTCCTGGTCATCCACCGAGAAGTAAATGAAAACAAGAGGTTTTGTCTGTATCCTCATATTGAGTCAGTCGAGTCAATTCGGTGAGACAACAGATGCTACGCACTGGTGGAAGACTCTAGCGCCATCCGTTCACGCCTCCCCGTAAACCCAACAGACCTCACCCGGATTCCCCCTTTAAATCTCGTACCGGAGCACATTAGAGTCAAAGTCGTTTTGCGATTTGAATGGCGAAGTGCACAGTCCAGGTTCTATCATCACGTCGTTAGATCATGAGTCCGTGTTACAGGGCCTCAGTAAGGTCGATACAGCCGTAAAGTTTCGTTACGGTTCATCCAGAGATGGTGGGATACTCAGTCCATGAGTAGTGATGAGAGGCTGGGCAGTTAGACCTGAGATTATGCGATATCAGCACGAGAATCGATGGCCGTGAAATCGAGGTTTTAGAACATACCTCTCTTATTACCGACCCAGCCGTTCCCGACATCTCAAAAGTCCCTAGTCCTGAGATCTATTCATATAACCTTCAAAGCTTCGAATCGGAATCGATTGTGAGTGAGCTCGATGGCATAGCCTCTATGCGCACCTTGATCTGGCGCTCTATGTGACCTCCGTGTCAATCGTTTGCTCCTCGATGCTCATACCCTAGAAGTATGCTGGTGTTAATTTGCTCAGGGATCGATACACGCACTCCTTATGGATTTAGCATGGTTAATGACCTTCGTCGTTTGACTTTTTGGTCACGCGGACATTCCTCCAAAGCCCCTTTATGCTCAATTTCCTATGGGCGATATAGAGTTTGATCACCAGAACAGACAGACGTAGAGGTAAACCCCTAAGTTTCATAGCCGGTATTAAAAGGAGACTCCTTTTCCAAAGAGATATCAGAGGATCAGTCCGTGGATCGTGCCGAATGCATTAGAGTGGCGAGGTAAAAGAAATAGAGCAGAGTCAACACTGGGGTAAAGGTGAGCCGACAGTAGAGGATGAAAGGGCGATGAGTCGAGAAGCCATGTACGAGAAGAAATAAGGCGGCAGTTCCGAGTATGCTCGTGCAAAAGGGGTTAAGAGTGCTGGTTGTGTACGTTTTAGGGGATTCGGTCTCAAGTGAGCCTTGTTGAGAAACGGGAAGGCTATAAAGAGAGCTCTGGCAAGACATAGATCATATATGCTCGAGCTTGTAAGATTCTTATAAAGTTCGGATGTAGCTCGCGTGAGTGTACCACCAAGAAAGTACCTCAGACCCGAGTTGAAATGAATCGTCAAGCATTGATCAATCTATGCCGAGTAGAACACATCTAGCATAGGTAGTAGCTGCTATTGAGTAGCACGAGATAGCGAAGCTTATATGTGGGCCAAGGACTTTGCTGCACAGGTGGATCGCGAAGGTGGTGGTCAAGCGTGAGAGCCGGGCCGGCGGGCGCTTATGAGGGCTATTGCAAATCACGGCTCTGTGTTTTGATCCACCACCGGCTGTCCTCGCTCTCCGACCTAGCTACGCATATTGAGATTCAAATATCTTTTCTGGTTTATCTAAATTATACCCAGGAGCGCTGCTGTGCTACCACGAACTCGTCTTAGACTCGCCCGAATGACTCCCCTTCAACACGTATAAACCTCAACTGCGAAAAACGCCTTGGGTTGCCGGAGTCATTGGGACGCAATACGCCATCAACATGGACATGAGACGGTCTGATTGCGTAACTTTGGACCCGGATGACCTCAAATCCTGCTGATCCTAGCCCACCTCCATCCCCCACTGGAACGAGATCCAAATTCGCCGCCTCCAAGCGATCCAAGGCTTTCACCTTTCCCACTAGTCACGACACCACTTGCTAATGTGCAACCGGCAAACTGTCTGTCTCGCCTCCATTGTGCACGCTATTGGACGCTAGTCACGCACCTGGAAGTGGAATCCTTCCGATCGCACGCCCAAACGAGGTCGCAGGCCGGCATCCACGATGGTGAAGCACGAACGGGATCGAGTCGCCGGCGCCTGAGGGTGAACGTGATACGAGCCGACTATTGACGGACGGTTCTCGGGTGAAAAGCGTGGAGACCGTGACGCTAGCGGATAACGATGACAGACTGGAAGGTGGGGCTGGCGGGTCGGATACGACGGCGGTTCTGGGCGAGCAGAGGGAGGGCATGACCGAATCTACTTGCGGAGAGCTCTGTGGTTAACTTAGAGCTGCAAGGATTCTGACCAGAGCCCGCGACGAGCGAGACCGCTCTCGACCTAGCTGTCCTCTGGCGAAACGACATATGGCGGGTCGAGACCGGTGAGTCAGCGAAAAATTATGACATCGCTACCGGCTAACTTGACACTTCTGCAGCCTCCTCGAATCACTGGCACCCGCAGATGCCGCTGCAACAATCACTCTGGTCATGATGCCTCTCTCACCGTGTTCCTCCTTTCAACCTATGGCCCACGCCTCGCCCGCACCCCTAGTTCTGATGTTATCGCGCCTAGCCCGCCTGCGTATACGATCAACAGCCAGACTTTGGCCACTCGGGATATGAGCAATACCGGTACCGGTGTATCCCGCTCTCCCACCTCGTTCAGGTCCTGTCTTGCCAATGATCCGGGTCCGCCGCGCAAAAAGTACCCCCCGACGTGATGGACAATGACTGGACCGAGCTTTTTGCAGCTGTATGCTAGCCGGGGCCAGATTTTCACGACCTCATCTACTATCCGTCTTTCAAATCCCAAACCCCAATCCCGAGTCTCACATCTCTGCCACCGCCGGATCCACAGGCCATAAACGGCACCCTCCAAAACTGCCCTCGAGTGAGTATATTGTTCGTACTTTGAATCACCTAGTAATAGTCCTCGTAGTATAATCCTGACACTCAACGGTCGCGGGGAATCCTCAATCTCACCTCTCCCTGGCCTGCACCCGCTACTTAGCTTAACGACCTGCGCTCCCTATTTCGATCCAATAGTGCTCGAAGCGGACCCAACTTCGGTGACCACGTCAGCGTTTCGACACTATTTAATAGTCAGAGAAATGTGATGTCAGAAGGCGTTCAGGCCACCGATGCAGCCGGTGACCCCGAAAACTCCCCAAGGTCCAGCCCCCCTATCCGCCTTGGAGCCTAACTCGACACCCAGACATGAGTCAAAGTCCGAATCCGCCGCTGAAACAATATCAAGGACTACTATCATAGGACTAAGCATTAGTTGAGTCGGTGACGTCTGGGGATTAACAACAAGATCGATCATTTGGCGCGTGGAAGGAGAGGGGGCGATATGTAGGCAAGGAGTGGGGGGACTGAGAGGTAGGCGGAAACTGATGGTATACGAGGAGAGCAGAAAAGAGGGATCTTATGTACTAGAGTGCCAAAATAGACAATTATTTGTTGCCTAGCTAAAAAAAGATCGTGGACGGCGGCTAAATCAGAATCGTACAGTCGATTATCTGAGTCACGACGTATTATTGTATCAATCCAATATCGCTCGGGTTTAAGCCCGCCGGAGTGTCTATTCTTGATGTCCAGGCGAGGAACTGTACATCAGTAGCATAAAGTGAAACCATGCATAGACTTTGAAGCATTTCATATCTAAGGTCAGTCTAGTTCGCTCATCGTTGCAGAGCAGGGTGTATGCGCGCACTTCTTACCAAATTGGTAAAACCAGGGGGAGTTAAATGACAATCGAGACACTTGGCCGAAGCATGATGCAGGATTGCACCGTCAAGACGGCGTGAGTCACAGATGTAATCACAGTTATACTACTTGAATCAAACAGCCCTTCCGATATTTGTTAACCCACCAATTTCGTCGAACCGGTTGAAGTGACCGCTAGGAATGGTCAGGAGCTGCTCTCTTTTCGGGGTTGGATCTCAGCGGAGTCTTTCCTCCTCACTCCTACCGGGTGATTTGCACAGCAGCCACTCGCCACATCATTTGATTATGTAATCGTTCAGCTGCTTGGTGAGTTGAGTCTTACGGCGGACTTCTAGGTAAGCACAGTCTCGAACTGGGTAACGAGACTTTACTATCATATATATGTGGATTAAACAACGCTCGTTATGTATTTTATTTATTCGTCATTTCATACTAAATACGTACAGAGGGTAAGCCTTGCAGCGTCGCATTTCAGTTTGGCGAGGGCCTCAAAACGCAACCGCCGGCCCTATCCAAAAAATCATAGAATACGACACCCACGCGCCGAATTGATGCGGTAAGCTTCGTGCCCAGGCTTCCATTCGTGAATACCCGCTCCCCTCCGGAACGGACCAGTATTCGATCATGGTTGACCTGTAACACATACAGCGCAACTGGTCCACGTAGACGTTACCTGTATCTAGTTCACGGTTCCATCAACATCGTAGTTATCTAATTAACCAACGCAAGTAAATTGTTGGAAGCTACGCACCATCTGGGTATCGTCTTATGCGAACTCTGGATCTCTGATATCAAGCTCTCACCTCATCTAGAGTACTAACCTTCACTAGCAGCTCGTGTCCGTTCAAACTCCTGGCCCAGGGTGTGGTTAACAGAGGCGCAAAACGTGGCTGACAGAGGCGTAAGGTGTTAGATTCCTCGGGTGTAGTCCGAAGATGCGGATTCATACGGTAGGCTAAGTCTGGCCCGGCCTCTATTTAACTAGACGAGATTCTAACTCGACTTTGAGTTATCATCCGGTCGCCTTTGCAGTACGAAGAGACATACTCACTTGAAATATTTTCACGCCCTGAAAGTCACAACGGCAGGTTACCACCAGCTTCGTCGCCCTGGTTGTTTACTGTCCTGCCGACTTGTCAAGTCAAATAAACATAGAGCCTATGCATACTGGCAGATAGCACGAAAGTCCCGAAGCTGGCAAGAGCGTCGGGTCGTGAAGGTGGACTGCATAGTAGTCGCAAGTGAAACGGTGAACTTCTGGAAAGGTGGTTGTGAGTCGAAAGGGACGCGCATGATAGTAACAGTATATTTGAGCAATCAGCGAGAGGATTGGGTGATTGAGTCAACTATGTTGAGGATTACACCGAAACGTTCAGTCACTCAATGGCTGTGACTTAGCAAGTCGAGCAGTGGAAGTGGGGATCGCAGTGTAGTCGTAGGACGATGTACTTACAACGAATAACGAGACGTTAAATACACGAACGGAGAATGAGGCAGTGTATAGCGTAGTAAGCGTTTCGGCATAGCGAGTCAGCGGGTAACGAACGCGTAAGTGTGCACGTATGCGTACGCGTAAGTATACGCGTACGTCCTTCCTAATCAAGCTCTTCAACAAACTAGAGCAGGGAGAACTACCTATAATCTAGATCTCCATCCATGAGTCGATGTCTCCGCGCGTACAACACCCTCGCGTTCCAAAGCAACTCGCCTCGTAATTCGGAGTCGAGCATGATCAATCGAGTCTGGCTCGCAAGTGAGACCGGCGAAATGGTCAATCCCAGCACCAGGAATGGCCCAGTAGTTCACGTAGGTGGGTAATTCGTTCAGACTATAAAGTGTCGGGTAGACTTGGCGGCGCTCATCGAGAAAGAGCGAGGCAACCGATCTCGGGGCGGGAACGAGGTATTGAATTGTTTGGCCGGACAGTATCATCAGGGGGAACGGTTGACTCAAAAGTCGCTTTATAGCGGCTAAAGAGCACAGAGCTTGCGGGCTCTTTAATGCGGTTAAAAGTGCTGTAAAGACCCGCGAAGAGTCACAAAGGACCAAAAAATTACCGAATAAGGCAGTTAAAGAGCCGGAAAGCGCCGAAAAGAGTCGCAAAGAGGAAAATAACCTGCTGACTCTAAATTGAGCCCCAGGTTTCCTCTGACGATGTGAAGATGTGTTAGCACGAGGACAGTAGCTTACGTCAGGAAGGCGGTTATGATCGTCGAACTCACCAACCTATCGTTCCTGGCCGTCTGTCCTGTAGCCTGATCTCCTAGATAGGAATGGTACGGTCAAACGAGTCATCTTTGCACGCATCAGAATGTACCTCGAGTGATAGACTGTCTGTGCTGTGATTGTCATATCAACCGCGAGCTTTCTGCCAGCCGCGCTCAGAGCTAACGCACCTCGAAATATATGACGCAGGTGCGCGTACACGGTCAGCACCCCGTAAGCTGTGCAGCACAGTATCGTATTTACTGGGTAGAATTGGAAATGGGCTTGTCCTTGACCTAAACAGAGGTAATAGCCAGCAAGGGATTGTCTCTATCACGTGGGTTGCCAGCTGTTGGCTCCCTGAGCGCCCCAGCCGCATCCGATGATATGTCATCCGTCTCGACCGGGTTGTGGGACGACATCTCATATTTTATCGAGACCGCTTAAGCTCGTCTCCTTACACGTCTCGGTCTCGCGGCAACGCTAAGCTGGAGTGCCCCTTAGAGACAAAAGAAAATCTGTTCTAAATTCCGCTACAATGTCTAACAACAGGGCTTCCAACGTCTCTATGCTGTCGATATTTTGAAATAGGACAGATGCAGCAAATCAATTCTCATCGTTTGTCCTAAATACACGTCCTATAATATTCAAATTCGTTGCTGCCAGAGTCTAAGATGATTTCACCAAGGAGTATTGAGACCCCGTTTTTTGGGACCACAAAGTGAATCCGAGTCCAGCACGTGATTTACAGGCATGGCACGCTTCGCATGCTGATCCCAAGTATAGCCATCGGCAGACACGCCCGTTGGGATTTCAAATCAAAACAGCTCATTTGCGGCTGCACCCATCTCCGTTTTCCGCATCCAGCGTCGAAATAGTCCTGGCATTGCGCCGTGACATGGAAAAGTATGGACCACAGGGAAAGCAGTGTGGAGCATAGCCTCGTCGCAAACACACCATCTCCGCGCATTGAAATGGTTATGCGTCATATATGAGTACACTCTTGACCTTCCCTCTCGCTCTCTACCATTAGTATCTCACTTTATTCCTATCTGGAACAATTCACATTGCCAGTCAACAACCACAATGTTCAAACGACTCTCAGCCCGCGCCGAAAAGGCGATACGGCGAGTTTTTAGATCCCCTGCCTCTAAGCCACCGAAGAGCGAATTGCGACACACTGATTGGGGTGGGTTAAAGGCATTGGTTGCCTTATTGAATCAGAATCATGGTTCATTCGAGCAACTGGCGTCGGTGATTGGCCAGCTATTGGCTTATGTGGAGAAGTACGATGTAAGAACTAGCATACATAACATCTAGGAGAGCCTTTCAACTAACGCTCTGCAACGGTTAGATCCAAGCTAGCACTAGTCCAGAGTATGCTCAACTGGGCGCGGACTTGGACAGCCTGTGTCTTCACGCGGCCAAATATATCGGCTCGGAACTGCAGCGATCTATCAGCCCCGAGAGTATTGAGAACCTCGCTCGGTAAGCCCTGCGGGAGGAATCCACCGTAGTAAAGCCGTATCTGACGCTGGTTACTGATAGCGGCCTGATTCATGAAGTCAAATCACTACCCGACGAAACTGAGAGAGCTTTGGAAGGAGAACAAGCCACAACAGTAATGAACCTCAGTTTAGCGCTCAAGGGCTATCGTCGAATACAAAAGTTGCTAGCGCTCTTTATGGTAAGCCTTGTAGAGTCGAGCTGTTTAGTGTAAGCGATATTAATGTAAGGCTGGCAGATGTCTGAAAATACGGATATGTGGAAGATAGGGGTTGGTGATAGAGAAGTAAGTAATGAGCGACATCACGCGATTTAGGTAAATAAGCGATCCCACACATAGACACCCGGACTTGAAATACTGCCTCGTTCTCCGGAGGCACACTATAGATACACTGGGCCAGACGCTGTACCTCGACGTGGATGTCTGCAGAACACCCGCGCCGCCGTGCTACATGAACTTCAATACTGGGTGCACTACGGGAGATCTCAAAACGTACTCTGGTTGAACGGGCCTGCCGGCATAGGGAAAACCACTGTTGCGTACAGCTTGTGCGAGTATCTGGAACGCTCCGGTCGACTATCAGCTAGCTTCTTCTGTTGTCGGGGACATCCGGCATGTCGAGACGTAAGCCGTATAGTGCCCAGCGTCGTACATCAGCTTGCCCAGCAGTCTCGTCCGTTTCGATGTGCACTCCTACGCGCACTGGGCCAGGATCCAGAAGCATTCACACGACCGGCCGGTGTACTGCTCGAGCGATTACTGTGTACCCCACTGCGAAACGTTGCCCACACATTCGATGCCGATCCGGTGATTGTGATTGACGCTTTCGATCAATGTGACGATCGAGAGGCAGTCAACTGGGCCCTGGATGCAATCCTGAAACATGCGTTCAACCTACCTGTCAGGTTCCTGATCGTCAGCTACCCAACACTGGGAATTCGAAGTCGTATGCGAGGTTTGGAAGGTGGACCTGCACAGCCAGAGCTATGTCTACATCAGCAAGTTGACAAAGGCGTCATTCGAGAAGACATCAAAAAATATCTGACCGCAAGACTGCAGCAGCTGGCTCTTCCTACCCCTGATCTGGAGCACCTTTTGCTGAGCTCGGGAGAGCTGTTTGTTTATGCCGCAGCCATAGTTGACTATATCGACTCAGGGGATGCATCCAAACGCAGAGAGCGTCTGAAAGATCTGATTAACCATTCTTGTCGGACCGGCCATGGTAGCCAGAACAAGGACACGGCGTATGCTGTCATGCTTGAGAGAGCATTCCGTGTCGAAGGGTCAGACCCTGCGAAAAACAATGAACTCAGACTGGTGCTTGATGCTTTGGTTTCCACAAAAGAGCAAGTGTCCATTAACGCGATTGCTGGACTGCTTAGGCTAGATTTTGTTCGGTTGGTGCGTAGTTTGTTTCGCGGGCTGCTCCCAGTGCTACATGTTTCACCGAGGGACGGCCGAACTATATTCCTCGGCGAGCAATTTACGAGATATCTAAGGAGTAGGTCGCACCCTAGTGATGATTTTGGGGAGCAGAGTCAAAGCCACTTACAGCTTGCTCGTGCTTGCTTTGATATCATCAAGTCGCTCGACCCGCCGTTCAACATCTGTGGTCTCAAGTCGTCATACCTACGGGACCAGGAAGTAGCATACTTTGCTGAGAGAGTGGATGACCTTATACTACCCGAGTTACTGTACGCGTGTCACAGCTGGGGAACCCACACGTCGCTCGCAGGTCAAGACAAGACTCTTACCGGTGATCTAGAAGACTTCTTTTCAACTCGCCTACTGTTGTGGATGGAGGTACTAAGCTTGAGACAGTGTATGAAACGAGGATCTGAAGTCTTGTTGAATACGCGATCATGGGTACAAGTGTGGATCAACGTTCAGATTTCCTAATATTTTACTGATAGGTTGATTTCAGAAGGGGATTCATTCGACCACTTTGCAAGCCTTGATAGAAGATGCCTATGAGTTCGTACACGCATTCTCCTCGAGCATTGCATCCAATAGCACACCACATATCTACATCTCGCACCTACAACTTTGGCCACAGGACAGAATGATATATAAGTACTACGGCCACCGACTGAGAAGGTTTGTGAACCGGTCTCTTACATATGGTCATGCAAATGATATCAACTCGGTTTGCTACTCTCCTGACGGCGCATATATCGCATCTGGCTGCGATGACAATACCATCCGGATCTGGGATGCACATACCGGAAAGCCTATCGGCCAGCCACTCAAAGGTCACATGAACCTGGTTCTCTCAGTTACATACTCCCTCAACAGCGCATACATTGCGTCTGGCTCCAAGGACAACACTATTCGAATCTGGGATGCACGCACCGGCAAGCCTGTAGGTCAGTCACTCACAGGTCACACGAACTCGGTTCTCTCAGTTGAATACTCTCCCAATGGCGCATACATTGCGTCTGGCTCTCGCGAAAGCACCATCCGGATCTGGGATGCACGCACCGGCAAGCCAGTGGGTCAGCCACTCACAGGTCACACACGCTCGGTCTTCTCAGTTGCATTCTCCCCTGACGGCGCATACATTGCATCGGGCTCTGATGACTACACCATCCGAATTTGGAATATGCGCACCGGTAAACCTGTAGGTCAGCCGCTCATAGGCCACACAGATTTTGTCCGCTCAGTTGCATACTCTCCTGACGGTGCATACATTGCGTCTGGCTCTGACGACAGCACAGTCCAGATTTGGGATGCACACACCGGCCAGCCTGTAGGTCAGCCGCTCACAGGTCACACAGATTGGGTCCAGTCAGTTGCATATTCCCCTGATGGCATATATATCGTGTCAGGCTCTCAGGACAACACCCTACGGATTTGGGATGCACACACTGGCACGGTTGTAGGTCAGCCACTCACAGGTCACACAGCCAATGTTGAGTCAGTTGCATATTCTTCTGACGGTGCGTACATCGCGTCAGGTTCTTGGGACCACACCATCCGCATCTGGTTTGCGCCCACTTGTCTAGCGCCGACGCTGACGCCATCCCGATGCCAGTCTGTTGAATTTCATCGTCGCTCCTTCTGGACTGCTTCCAAGTTCGCTAATGGGACTATTCGTTCCACTCGGCCAAATCATACTTACAAAGCTGATAGAGTGGCGGAACAGCAAGGTATGATGATTTTTTTTTCCTTTTTACTCTCACTGTTGATACTCATCCCTCACGCTGGACCCCATCACATCAGCTGCAGTCACCAGCCCAATCACCGCCTCCTCACACGACTGGAGGCTGAGCGAGGATGGCTGGGTGGTTGGCCCGAGCAAAGAGCGGCTGATTTGGGTCCCGCCGGGGTTACGAAATAGGGTGGCCCCGCCCCACACCAAGACAATTCAGTCCAGTTGGCCGCGTTTCGTAATCTTCGATTTCCGAGAGGCGAAGTTGGGACTTGATTGGCATGACTGTTACAACCCTTCTTAGGAGATTGATTAGCTGTTTTTATCTCTGGTGTAAATCGTGTATCCATTTCTGCTCAGCAGACCAAAGAAATAAACGGGTAACTCTATGGGCTCGATAAGTGTGTTTTAAGCTTAATTCTAAGCAGGCGACTAGTCAAGAGCTTGCCTGGCTTCATCTACGCTGCTGTTTCTTCAGTGAAAACCTGCAGACACCGAAAAGCAATTCACTTGTAGGGCGCGGATATACATTTTTCAACATGCATGACGGCTTATTATAAGTCACACATTTCTTCTAGAAGGGGTTTGAGTATCACGTGTTGCTCCTGCTACGTGGGCAGACAGCGCATACACAGTGCTAGACAACAGCGCTTCTATGGCAAAAGGCACAATCATATCAACATTACGTCGATACAAATGCGGGCTAGTTCCACACAGCACTCCCTCTCTCAATGGGGTTAACAAAAGTACGACATTCACTTCTGCACACGGCTAGTCTACCACAGCTTGCACGAGGAACCGCTTCGAGGCAGGTTGGTGGAATGCGCTGCCACCAACGGCTCTATCAAATGCCACCAGCTTTCTCCTCCATATCGCGACTCTATTTTCCTCCACTCGTCCCACCACCAGCTGTGAACTAACAAAAACTGCGGCTCGAGCTCTTTCGAGCTTTCAGGAATACTCCATGGTTTATCCTTCAGCACGTAATGTGCGTTTCGTACGTTCTCGTCCCTCCATAAGTCCTTGTGGCACCCGCGCATAGGTTTCAGTGCGTTGAATTCGTAGCCCAAGTATTTGATGCGTCCATTGAAATAATGCGCCAAAAAATCTTGATCAACAAATGGATATGTGCTGACTTTGGGGTCGGCGTGAAGCGCCTGGATAACTTCATCGTGAGCACGAGCGCTCGGCGTAAGAACAACGAGGCCAGAGTTGATGTAATGTAGGATGGTGGGATCGTCAGGACCGGGCTGGAAAGGTGTACAAAGCACGTCAAGACCTGGGGTACCTGGGCGCGCATCAGTATGCCCACAGTTCGAAGGGACCCTACGTCACAGCTGAAACACTTCACACTGAACCAGTTTACGAAATCTGTTCAATAGGAGCTTACCATTCAGAAGAATAGTGGGGTACGTGCAGCGGATTACAAGTACATGAATGACTTGCGGCTATCCACTCTCAATCAAGTGGCAAATCGAATAGCTCATCCATGTTCTTCCGCACCAACATATCGGAATCGATCAGGACTATACGCTATAGACATATTTTTATACGTCATGACATGCATTCAAGACATCCAGACGTACCTCGAACTCACATAGCCCAAAGGCCCTCGATTTCGCCCAAATATCAATGTAGCGTGTCTGCGTCCCTGTGTATCCACCGAGGGCTAGAACTAGTGTATCGACCTCTCTCAAGACACAACCAGCTCGCTTCAGGATCTCTCTATACTCGTTTAGTACTTGAGCACCCCGTGCACTATCCGAAGGAAGAACCATGACCACGAGTGGATACTTGGATCCACTTTCCCTAAGCGACGATAACATGATCAAGCACCCAGACACATAAGATTTCTACATATCGCCTATTGGTTAGCCCGAGATGTTCGTGCTAAAGCAAGTTATACGTGCGTCGTTGAGTAGCGTTGCCCACGCGTTCTTCGCTGTCCCGTACTCTGACATTATCCTTGAGGATTCTGAACTCAGCTTGGTGGCCTTGTTTAAATATGTATGTAGCGTTACGGAAAATGTGCCCGGCTTATGCCGGGAAGATTGCCCCTCGAGTCTAACCAGTGGTTTGGAGACTTTGGGAGAGATGGCGCACAGCAAACAAATTCAATACTGTACTCTCAAGTTTCTACGTTGTTAAGGTATATGATTAGTCAGCAAATGACTGACTCAAATGATTGACTCCGCACGCATACACGTACCCTTGTACATGTAGATTGTCTTATTCTGTATGTACTACGTGTGTGTAACACGTAGTATCTGATGTGTTCATACGTGTATTGTACTATAAATACAGCTTTGTAGGAGCATAATCCTACAGGCCGTTGAGCCTCACCGAGAGGTTATCATACCTCACTTGCAAGCTTAACAGCTCTAGCTAAGAAGCCAAGTACTACAGAGTACTCGTTGTATTGACACGGGTGTTCTATATACGTTGCTCCATCCCCAAAGCGTCACCCACAACTCCCGCGATTTTCCAATCTAGCAAAGCAGTCTCTTGCACTCCAGTTTACTGGCAATAACCCCAGCCTGAAGAAAGCACGATGGAATACGATATGATGTATGCAGTTATCCCGGCTTGTATTGCGATATCGCCTCAACTGGCAATGATTAATTATGGACGCATGTAATGACGCAATGCCATATGTGACTGTATGCATTTCTTAATCAGGTGGCAGAGCGGACAAGATTTGCCGAACCTTACAGATATATTGTAGCTTTATACTGAAAGTGACGCCGGGACGAAAGATCTTTCATGTCTTCAGGGCAGGTCCAACTTACGGGGCCTCGCAAACCAAGGGCAAGCGCGTTTCAGCCACCTAGCTTATTTTCTTTTTCATTTTTCACCGTCTGTCTGGTGTGCTGTCTCTTGCTCCTGGTGTCGATACATAATGCCACGCCTTGATTTGACAATAAATTATCGGTTTCTTGAAAAAATGTCATGACCAGATATCGAAGCCGACATAGGTTTGATTGAACCTTTGAGCAAATGCAAGAGAAGCAAAACAATCGTCAGGTCACGTGATGCATGGCAGATCATCAGTCACCATTCCTCACTCTGCGACGACCATCCTCCCCAGCTGAGAGGTTACACTCTCCCAACCGTAAAAACTGGGTGAATAATGGCTCAAACGCGCTCAAGGTAAGACTCTTCCCGAAACTAAACCTTGGTTGCTTACCGTTCCGGCTGATTGTTCAGCGCCCACCCGAAGAAGAGCAGACCTGAATCTCACGGCGCGACCAAAGTAGCCTCATCTGTCCAGCATGACTTGACGCCTGCCATGGCCGTCAAAGCAGTGGATGAGGAATACCAATCGGATTCTGGTACGTCCACCAAATATTTATGACATCCCAAGATACTGATGACGCAATACAGAAGCCACGGAAGACAAGAACAAGGTTTTCGAGAACAAAGAAGCATCAGCACCAAAACGGAAACGAGTCGCACGGATAAAGTCATCAAATCCAACTCTGGCAAGAAGCAGTCGCGCCCCAAAGGACGGCTGGAAGGTCTGATGCAAATGCCTGGCGACATCTTCACCAAAGTGCGCTCATATCTCATGACTCGATATCAATGCTGAACTCTCGTGGATTGCCTCATGTCTTATGCCGAAAGATCTTATCAGCCTCACTCGCTCCAACAAGCTTTTCCGCAAGATTCTAATGAACAAGACCGCTATTCACATTTGGCATGGTGTCATGCGCAACATTCCTGGGATACCGCCTTGTCCCCCGCACCTGTCCGAGCCACACTATTTGGCTTTGATCTACACCCATAACTGTTTGGTAAGCGGATCACGCGAGCCTGGCCCAATAAACGGGCTCACAGTCTTTTATTTTTCAGATGTGTGGCACGACTGTTAATCGACGAATGGATGAGATACTTTATGTTCAATTGTGTATGTCGTGTTGTACCGCAAGGTGAGCCTTTTTTTTTTATTGCCGCTAAGTTTTTGTGTCTCACTCGTAATTAGCTTGGTGAAGTATGACACTCTTCCTCGCGATGTGCAGCCCCTAGTACTAAGCTCGAGTAGTGAGTCAACCACATCTTCCTCCGCTTCAAAACCATACAAATCCTATTCATAGCGATCATGCCAAGCAAACGACGATACGTCTACCACCCCTATGCCCCTAAAAGTGACGCAGAAGTCGTCCAGGCGCATCTAGACAAGTTCAAGAAGTCCGGCGACACGGCTGCTTTGATGCAATAAAAAGAGTCACGTAGCGAAGAGCTGGAGGTCCGACGCACGCAAGCTCAAGCACTAGTTAGGTTCTTGAACGGGATTGAAGAAGATCGGGCGGCAGAGTTGGCGCAGCTGAAGGACAAGCATTGCTCGGCGTAAGTTCAGATTTGTTCCTACCCTCAGCGCCCATTAATTTTGATCCAGCGTTCAACAGCGTTTATTGGAGAGCAGGTGGACGCAACAGGACTTGGACATGCACCCAATAAGGCGCCAGAGCTGGCATGCTCTAGTCGATCAGCCCAAGGTCCTAACTGATAGAAGTAAGTTCCGCCGTCGTGGTTAGGATATTTCGCTGATACATCCTTCCAGCGTGGACAAACCTTGAGCCGAAGCTGATCTCGCTGCTTGGAGCCAATTGTAGAGACAGACTTGAGCGGGAAGCATCCAAACGGAAGCGTATGAGGAGAGATAGGCTTGAGCTGTACCTCAAGGCGATCAAAGAATCAGAGGGGCCGATCGTTGACGTCAGCGTGCCTTGTCTGGTCATCCCAGGGTCCACACCTAATCCCTCGTCAAGCACTGCCTCCTCCACCATCCGAATCAAGCACTTCGATATTTTCCCGAACATTAATGATGCGCTCGAGTGGGAAGAAATGAAGAGGTTTCACGACGAAGATTGGACGGTTGCGGAGATGGAAACCCTAGTCGATGCACACATCTCCGAGATTACTCGGCGCGTCAACAAGTGGATCAGCAACACTCACGAACGACTTGTTGGTTTTTTGCGCCAAGGCTATGAAAGGCGGTACCGGACAAAACTCCATGCACTTGCGCAGACAGGAGATTTACCAGGAATTCCCAAGAATCCTTGGTATTCCTGAGAATTCCCAGGAATTAGCTAGACATCCCAGGAATTCCTGAAAATCGGATGTAATTACAGATATTTAGCTAGAATTCCTTAAGTGGACTTCAAACCCAGTAGTGCACCAAAGGAATTCCCAGGAATTCCCAGGAACAAGCAAGAAAACATTATTTTATTAATACATAGCAGTGCTTGGGGTCTCATTCTACTCTATACAGTTAGTTTGAGCTGACTGATTCAGGACCTAACCTTCAGCCTTCAGCTATATGCATGTCTAGACCTCAGACTCCACACAGTGACAGAGTGACTAGCCACAGGCATACAAACATCCTCAATAAAGATTCCAGAGTAGCTGTGTGGGTTGCTAGAGGTAAGTAAGTCAGCATATACCCAGCATATACCCAGCATATAGGCAGTTTAAGGTCAATTTGAGCCATTTTGCCAAATTTGGTAGTTGGACTTACCAGAAAAGGAAAAATTAAAACTTCAGAAAAGGTGCGGCCAGGTCCCAGGAGTGCAGATCTGTCTTCAGAACAGCTTAAAAGTGAGTATGGGTGGAGAAAAACACAAAATACTCTCCTGGACACTGTCATGACTTGACACTCTTCCTAGAATATAATTTCAATTTTATATCTTTTTTCAGAAACACCTTCCTTTTATGGAA
>WSTH01000547.1:0-22225 GCA_019616345.1 Ceratobasidium sp. 395
CGCGACCCTAATTACCACGATGATCACCTCTCCGGCGACGCGTCTCTTCTCATGTACGTCCACCAGCTCCTCGCTGTCTCATTATCACTGAGTCTCTCACACATCTAAGCTCGTCTTGTATCATCTACTTCTACCCGTATCCCGTCGCGTGCTCCTTTACCCATATTATGCCGACCACTCCACACGACCACCGTTCTACGAGAGAACCACTTTGACACGCACCAGTTTGTTCAGAGGCTGGAGGAAGAGGGATTGTCGAGGTCACAAGCTGAAGGACTTATGAAAGCAATTTTAGAAGTGGTTGATGAGAGTGTGAAGAACATGTCAAGGAATATGGTCACCAAGTCGGATCAGGAGAAGGTCAGTGTAACACCACTACTCACCCATTCTTTCATCTGTATCTGGCTGTCCGAAAAACCGAAGAACTAATATTCTGCTATAGTACTCCTACACCCAAAAGGTCGACTTTGCACAACTCAAGTCCGAAGTCCAGCTTCTCGAGAAGAACGACGTCGCGCTAATGAAAGCAGACAATGACCGGCTTGTTACGGATGTTGAAAGGCTCAAAGCCCGATTGAGGGAGGAGATTACAAGGACTCAGGCGGGAGTTCGACTGGATTTGAATTTGGAGAAAGGTGAGTTTTGGAGAGCTTGGGTTTATTGAGTGTGGTACCGACGCGGAGGTGATAGGGAGAATTAGGGATGAAAGTAGCGTGCAGGAGTTAAAGATTCGAGAAGTAGATACGAGGGTCGAGAGTGAGATTAGTGGGTTGAGGACAGCGATTGAACAGTCTAAGGTGTGTCTTTGTCTTTTGAGCAGTGTTGGCGGCGAGGATCCGAAGCTCGGCCCCTGGAGTTCAAACCCCTCGAGCTTCTGAACTGCGAGTAATTTCGTAAAAGCTCGGGTGCCGAGAGCAGTGAGGGCCCTTGTCTATGCTCGCCGCCAACACTACTTTTGAGGTTACGGCCTGGACTGACATTGAATGGCCTATAGCAAAATACGCTACAGTATTTAGTTACAGTCGGTACGTACCTTGCTTTAATCTGCGATCGGATTGACCTCATCCTTGCTGATCTTGTAGCCACCGGTTGCGCCGCTCTTCTCATGGCGTACATGCGTTTCCGTATGTAAACCTCCCACTCGACATCCGACCCGACCCACAATGGACCATTATTATACCACTCCTCCGGTTAATCAGTCAGATTATGTAGCTTGTATACAGATCACAATCGAAAACAAAACAACCACAACAAGTAAATAGATAAAGAGCGGTGAGAGTGCTAGAGAGTGACACAATTCAAGAGAGTGGGGAGACGATATATGGTATATACGCACAGACAGAATCCGGTTAAACGCACGGACAAAATCCGGTTCAACGCGTAGACGAAATCCGGTTTAGAGCTCCTTTTCTTTGGGTTTAAGACGAGCGTCTTTCTTGTCTGAGAGTTTGCGTGGTTCCATCTTGGTTCCGAGGAGAGTGTCCCAGTGGACGAAGAATGGCTGGCTGAAGTTTCGCTTGAGACCATATGACTGGCGGTAGGTAGTTAGCATGTGTAGAAAGGAGGGGAGCATAAAGCTTACTTGGTGGTGCACGTCATGGTAGGGTGCGTTGTTTCCAAACGCCAGTTGGAACGGATCAAATGGCAGGGCGTAACCACAATGATCATCGACTGTCTTGAGAGTGGAAAAGGCAAACAGGAAGATGCCCTGTCGGATGCCCATCCCGGAGACAAAATGCGAAACTGCTGCGCCGAGTGTGTCGAGGACGAGACCTTCGAACCAGTGATTGTAAAGTGCGCCGTATGCGTACGGGACGTAGAGCCTGTGATGGACTGAATGGAACTTGCGATACAGGTACTTGTTCACGTGGAAGAGACGATGCAAGAAGTATTGCCATGTATCCATGACGAGACTATTAATTGCATTGAGCTGTCAGCCTTAATTTAGAAAAAAAGATGCCGCCACAAACTTACAGCGCAAAAATGAATTGAGCGGTCGGAATAATCCACCAGTAGGTCACATGTACTAGTTCCTTGCCGTACGTCTCTAAAACCCGATCGCCTGGCCCAGGGCCACATACAAGCCGAGCAGCCCATACCACCCATGGCGCACATGCTCGCATGCCTGCTTGATGATCGTATGAGCTCTCGCTGCCGTGTTCGTCCAAGAAGATTAGGCCAAGCGCAGTCTGTATAATCTGCTGCAAAAACACCGCCCAAACTACATCCACACGGCTGACAAGGTTACGGGATTTAACCTCGGCGGACTCGTGCAACCGGAATTTTTCGAGCCAGGTAAACTCGGAGAGGTCCAGCGCGTGGAAGAGCATCGAGAGGGCCCAGTAGGCGATAATAGGAGCGGCCAGCGAGAGGTGCTTGTCCGACATCCAAGTGAGGATGTCCGGGCTGGCAGCATGGTATATCGGAAAAGTGAGGGGTGAGGGGACAAGGGCATCGTAGAATGCGTCGGCGGTGGTGTTTACTGCGGCCATGGCAGAAAAAGCGAGAGTAAGAGTAGCCGGTGGTGGACGGCTAGAGACCGCAGTCGCGCCAGATGGAGTCGTGAGATGTCAATAGACACGCTCGGCGGCCATCCTCAGGGTCTGCGAGGTTGGTCATCACGGCGCTTGGCCCGGATCAGAACACAGCCACCCTCCACCCCTGTTGCCTCGTGAACTTCAGCACGACCACCATCATGGCCCAGACAGAAGCTCAGATACTCGAAGAGATCTCAAGATTATCGGGTACGTATGCTTAAACATGCTTGATTTTGATGTTTCTAATGACCACACAGGAGCCATCGACCGACATAAATCGCAAGCGCAACACCCTCCCCGTGGCGGTTATCGAGGCGGCCGACCGTACATCCCGCTATCCCAGCGAAAGCCATATGCACATCCAACTAGCGCAAGTGGCTCCTCTCAAACTAACACTCCACAGGAAGTTGTTCTTGGCGGGCAAGTGTTCCAGAGCGGCCGAGGCGGCAAATCTCTTGTTCGCAAAGGAGGTTGGTTGTCCAGCTATTCAACACCGCGGACTCTGACCTTTGATTAGCCCCGACAGCATCAAGACCAGCGTCGCGCACGTCTTTCAAATCGACTCCAACGACCTCCCCAACGATCTCTTCAACACCCTTGGCGACTCCCCCAACACAGACTCAACAACTCGTTCACGCCGGCAAGAACAAACTAGTCGCAGCGAACCGAATCGGAAAATCGAAACCACCTCCGCCACCACCAGCGGTCCTGGCCGCCAAGCGCGCCAGGCTTGCTAAGCTGTCTGCTACATTAGGCAATGTCCAGGCTCACCGGTACGTCTTTTTCCACCGCATTCTATACCGTTCTTTGACCCCGCGCAGCAGTCGACGGGCATTTGGAAAACGCAAGATGACTCTCAAACGCGCTAAAGTTGTCGACAAACCATGCCGGTTTTGGACTCGTACAGGTGCGCCCCTATTCATTCGTCGAACCATCCCCCCAACCCCAACCTCGACGTCTTGTTTTTTTCTTTAGGAATCTGCCAAAATGGAAACACCTGCCCCTATCAACACGACCCCAACAAGACCGCCATCTGTCCCCGCTTTGTGACCAACGACTGCCCCAACACGGCGCTCACCTGCCCGCTTTCTCACGAGTCGACGCCCGAACGTATGCCTCTCTGCGTGCATTTTCAAAATGCGGGAAGGTGTAGGCTGGGCACCGCGTGTCCGTATCCGCACGTCTATCTTGGCCCGGATAACGTCAAGTCCGGCGTGTGTCGGGATTTTGCGGTGCTTGGTTACTGTGACAAGGGAGTCGACTGTGAGCGGAATCATGTGAGAGAGTGTCCTGATTTTGCGGAGAAGGGTGTGTGTCAGACCAAGGGGTGTAAGTTGCCCCATGTTATTCGGGCGAGTAAGGGCAAGATGGCGGCTGCGGCTGCCGAGGCGGATGTGGCGAGGGCCAAGGGAGAGCAGGAGGTGGCAGCGGAGGCAGAGGCGCATGGAGAGAGTGAGGAGAAGAAAGCAGGAGGACAGCAGCTCGGTGACGAGTTTGTGTCGTTGATGTTTGAGGAGAGTGAGGATGAGGCGGAAGAGGAGAGCGGAGACGAGGAAGGAGAAGAGGGGGAGGACGAAGATATGGCCGAACACGGAGCTGCAACTGGAGATGAAGAGGCCGAAGAAGGAGAGGACGAACACGATGTAGATTTCTTGCTTTCTGAAGATAGTGAAATGGTGTAATTATGTTTATGTGAATTTATGTATTTTCCTAGAATTGTGTGGCGCTTCACGTGACGCATCGCCACCATCCTTAAATTTCTCTTAACCGCCATGGTGGGACACAAGTACCATGATAAACGGACAAAGCTACCGCAAATGTTGCTTGACCAGGTGAAGTCTAAAGGTGGGTGTTGTGTCCCATTACTTATTATGATTTATTCTAATATTTTGTGTCAACCAGATGGCGAACTTGCTTCAGGTGGGCCAACCGCTCGACGTCACACGGTCGATCGACGGAGTGCGAGAAAGTCAAAGCGAGAAGAGGCGAAGAGCAAAAAGAGCCAATTCTTTTCAAAATCCAAAGATGAGATTTCTCAATCGCCAGTGGTGAAGAAACGACCGGCGACAACTATAGAGCAGGAGCGGCCCGCTAAACGGCCGAAATTGAAGGACGAAATAGCTACCCCACCTACGACCTCGAAACCAACTTTACCTCCTTCCAAGCCCCCCACTATGTCAACGCTCCCCCCGAAAATCAAACCCAAGGCAAAACCTTCACAAACGGCTCTAGAACGTCTATCCTCCAAACAGTCTACTCTACCTCAAAAGAAGGAGAAAGACATAGAAGACGATGAGATTGCGTGGCTCGAGGCTAAACTTGGGATTGGGTCCAAGAAGAAGAAGACGAAAGGAAAGGGGGTGTATGGCGGTGCGTTTAGTGCGGATGGGTTAGACGGTGAGTGCTGGTTATTCTGGGAGGCCCGGTCGGGAAAGGTATTGATGGCTAGATAGATATTTTGATGAATTTGGATAGGCTTGAGGAAGATATTAATGGGTTTGGTGGGAGTGTGGGAGGGGATGAGGATGAAGAGAGTGGGACAGAAGGGGAGGAGAGTGAGGAGGGAGATGAGGAACGCGGGTCGACAGAGGGAAGGGTGAGCTCGTCTGGTTCGGTACAACGTACACATAGCTTGAATCATTCTAGTCCGAACAGGATGATTCGGACGAAGCTGCCGGAGACGATGGATCGTCCGAGGACGCGAGCGACGATGAGGAAGTGCCTACGCTTATAGACCATCAAGCTTTAGAGCAACAAAAAGCCACTGGTGAGTTAAATAGCCTCGTTTGATTCCTAGTAATGTCCTAATAGAAATGTCAGGCGCATATGTTCCGCCACATCTTCGACAAAAAGCCGAATCGAGCGATGCCTCTACAACGGCACAAACCACCGAACAGATCAAGCTCGCTCGTCAACTAAAGGGCTTGCTAAATCGGTAAGTTCTCCTTCATGATTGCTCCTGATATGTTTCTCACTCGCGGGTTTGGGAATTAGACTAAGCGAACAAAATATTGAGGGAATCGTAACAGAGGTCGAAGCCCTGTATAGGTCAAATCCCAGGAATGGTAAGCTTGGTTCTAGATCTGTTTTATGCCAGCTCTGAATCGGAACTTGGCAGACGTTACACAGGCCTTGACGAAGATATTGCTCGACTCTGTTTCCTCATCCGCTAATCTGTTGGATACATTTGTGATTCTGCACGCTGCATTCGTTGCTGCTCTGCATAAAATTGTTGGGATTGAGTTTGGTAAGTCCAGCTGCACAAGTTTCGCTAATGATATCCCTCAGTTAATTTTGTCAACTAGCGGCATACTTTGTGGAGCAAACAGTATCATCCTATAAATCACACTGGAGGTCTCTCCGCGGTGCACCTATATTGGCTGAGCAACCTACCGAGGAGAACGCCTCAGCACCCGCGGGTACCAAGGAATCGTCTAACCTCCTTATCTTACTCTCTGAGCTATACAATTTCCAAGTTATTTCTTGCGTACTTATATACGACCTGATACGAGCGTTGCTCAACTCGGAGTTCCTCGAGCATGATGTGGAACTATTGCTTAAAGTAGTAAAGAGTATGTCTCCGTTATTTAGTGGAAGATAGGGCTACGACTAATTGGTACGACAGATTCTGGTCACCAGATGCGGCAAGATGACCCGCTTGCGTTGAAGGATATTGTGCAGCTTGTACAGGACAAGATGCGAGGGAAGAACTCGGATGATCTTAGGTATTGCTACGCATTTATCCTGGACTTTCTTGAGGCTGATTTATCCTAACCTGCAGCTCCCGATTCCGATTTATGGTCGAGACATTGGTCAATCTAAAGAACAACAGGCTCAAAGACGCGAAACGTGCGACCGGTACGGGACAGAACGTAGCTTCCGAGGCGATTGAGCGGATGAAAAAGTATCTAGGCGGGATCAACAAGAAACGACACGGTATGCTTATCGCACGAGTGTTTACCTGTGACTAATTACGCTTCGGCCCACCCAGTGATGTCTAACGAGCCATTGCGAGTTTCTTTGGAAGACCTTCATTCCTCTACTAAGCGAGGCAAATGGTGGCTGGTTGGCTCTGCGTGGGGCGGTGATCCTTTGGTCGAAAACCAGGAATCAAGGCAAAAAGAAGCTGGATCCAAGGCGAAGGCGAATATAACGGATCAACTGGCGCAGCTAGCGCGGCAGCATGGGATGAATACAGAGATTCGGCGAAACATCTTTGTTGTTCTCGTCAGCAGCGATGTGGGTACTCCGATTTCAATGTCTGGTTACCTCTAACCGGGTTAAACCAGGATTATGTAGATGCATGCGAGCGATTGACTCAGCTTGAGCTACAAGAGACACAACAAAGGGAAATTATCCGAGTAGTTTTACACTGCTGCGGTAACGTATGGAACCCGCTATCTCGCTGAAAAACTATCCGTTAAATAAACATACCATTTAGGAACGAACGTACAACCCATTCTACACTCTGGTTGCGCATCATCTCTGCCAAAAGTCTCACTCGCACCGGATCACTCTTCAATACTGTCTCTGGGACTTTCTACGCTCGCTTGGTGAAACCCAGGTCGGAGGTGCTGCGATCTCTCGGGATTTCGATACGAGCGGAGACGATGTCTCGGACTCTACCATCACCAACTATGCAAAGGCATATGCGTGGTGGCTCGCCCGAGGTTCGGTTGCGCTGACTATTTTCAAGGTAGGCAAACTCAGACCAAGCTGAACACGTATCCTGAACTTGCTTGCAGCCGGTTGAATTCTTAACGCTGCAACCCCGGTCAAAGCGATTCTTGAAATCACTGTTTCTACAGATGATCATCAGCTCCCAGTCCAACTCGCCTCTGGTCGACATTCGATCTGTCGAATCTGCTATCCCTCAGACCCGAAACCGGGCCGCCATTGACGAAATAATTTCCAAGGGATTGCGGATACCTGCCATGTGCAAAGGTATTGCCTACTTTATTCAATCAATGCGGTCCGAAGAAGAGCTTGGAGCACGGACAAAACGGGCGTATGATTTGTTGATTTGGGGTTTGGATGTAGCTCAGGAGGCTTTACAACGGGACTCTCTCTCCGACGATGATTTATAGCCGTACGTCCATTACTCAGGTCTTTTTGAATGCAACAGATGAACACACACTTCCTGAGCTTCCCCCAAAGGTGTATGTAGGGTGTTGTATGCGCGAGCTGGTTTTAGATTAAAACTCAGTAAATGCTTACCGAGTTGAAATCTTACTCACTGATACACTAGCCCAAGGTCAGCATTCCCGAAAGCGGTCTTAAGCTCCTCTTCGGTAAAGTTACACGCTGTAAATTCAAACGTATATTATCAAAGATTCGGAGGAGATAGACGCTGCTATACTCACATGTGATCAAAAACAAGCCTCCTGTTTTGAGCGCCTCTGCAACCTTGTGGGGATATTTCGAGACAAGGTGAGTTCCATCATCGTTCTTCTCTGCCAATGCGATCGCATCATATGTGCCTTTGTCAAGTCTGGATAGAGTCTCTCATTAATAGTTATGTCGCGAAATACGAAGAACCGCACCCACAACAAATCCCATTTGTTATCCGTCTGGCCCTCGCTGATAGCAGGTGGTGTCTCATTGATGAAGTCTAGTACTGCATAATGAATGCTGGGATGCCCTCGTCCCACGGCCACAGACTTAGCCAGCTTGACCGACGATTCACTAACCTAGATCAGTAAACTTTGCATCGCAGCTGGGAAACAGCAGCGCTAACCTGTAATCGACTCCAAGGATGCGAGTGGCATCGTATCCATTTTCGGCTAAGGTAACGGCCATGACCCCATTGCCCGTTCCAATATCTAATATGTATGGGTTTTCAATCGTGGGTACGTTACTGAGAGTCCATTCGAGCTAAGAAGGTCCAACTTTCAATCAAGCGGCGTATGTTAGACTGGCGGTGGAATGAAACCTACCATCTTTTCAACCGTCTCCTCGCCAAACCTAGCGAGCAATGTTAGACTTCAGCCCGACGTAGGTTATCGGTAGGCCTACCATATCTCCCCTTCATCTCCATCCACCTCGAAGTTCTCTACTTCTTTGTTGTATACTTCATCCCAGCTGATCGATCGAATAAGTTAGGAAGTGGATTGAACACACACAAAGAGAGCCTACTTGCTAAGATTTTTTGCCCAGTTTGGACGGTTTAAGTTCGGTAGTCATCGTGTGATCAGTATCGTTGGCGAGTGTAGATGATCGGCGATTCCATGAACCCCAAATTCCACATAAATCATGTAAATAGAGTAAATTGAATAAGCGCCAGCCAGTCGAGCCTTCTTGGTGCTCCGGTTGTTTCAGCACTGCCACTAAGGGAGTCTAACAAAACTCTTCATACTAAGTCTTTGTTTTATCAAGTACAGCCTGTACTCGATCGTCGGTTGAAGATCCAAACAGTGTCTAGGATGGATAATTGTATTGAGGCATAAGGTCAAAAGTAATACAATGCGTGCATATGCAAGCACATCCGAGGAAAACTCCGCTCTGGGCACCAAGGATGCTCACGCCTCGGTCAATTCACGCAACCGACGGATAGTACTATGAAATAGAGGTCAGCTCAAGTTCAAATTCTGCTAATGTCAAGCAAGAAGCCGGCCGGCGAGCGGAAGCTAACGCATAAATGTAACACAGAAAGTGGCGTAGAGGGGGTGAGATTGGCGGACTAAATAAACCTACCTCCGGACAGTTGCTGCTGCAGTGGTGGACACAGTCCATGCGCCGCCTGCAATAACCTTTTTGCATGAACGGCAGTTCCAGATACCAACGGCGGTGCGTTTCACGGAGTCCTACAGCCAGTGTTATCAATATCCTTGCCCCAAAGTGTGTGCTAGAGCCTCCAGATTTCTAACCTTGCCGCAGAAGGTGCAGGTATATCGAGCATGCTGAGTGACCTCCATCTGCAAAGAAACTACGTTCAGCACATTACGCACCGGGCGGAGAATATTCACGTACCTTCTTAACTTGCTTTCGCAGCGAAGCACCATAGCGCTAGAAATGGCGTCTCGTGATTATTCCAGCCGCAACCTCCAACAAAGATGAACCCACCGTTCCGTACTTTCCAGTCACTCCGACCTTTCTTGTACGCTTGGTCTAAAATCCCGGTTGCATTTAATGACCTCGTCGCTACACAAAATATTGTTCTACGTACCATTTTGGTTGCGGAGTCTGGAGAGGTTGACTAGTTCGATGTGGACCCGGAAGCAAACTCGGAAGGCGCTTCTTCCGGAGAAGCTCGCTTGGTCATTGGTAGTACCATTTACCTTCAACCGAACGAATTATTTCCATGCGGGATTTTCGTCGACGACCGTGCGTTATTTTTCCTGTCTACGAGAACATGCTACATGAGCCGGTCTCATAGATGCTACCTGTGATTGTTAGAACGAAATCGCTTCATTTAAGACAACGCACAGCCTAAAGAACGATCAGCTGTTTTCAGAGTGTTTTGCACGTAAGGCGTGCAGAAATCAATTCTCTGCCCATCGACACTGAGAAATTTACCCAATATGGTATAGCTAAGACAAAAAATCAGCGAGTCTACCGCTCCATCATTCAGTCACCGGACAACGTTCAAGATAGGTGATTGTTTCACGCATAACGATCCCAATACCACATGTTGTTTGAGTAGTTAGTTCGCTGGAACTTAGTGTTGATCGGCGTGTAATGGGGTTGGAGTATTATCATTTAGAGTTTGGTGTCAACTTACCACCCCAAGAGACCAATAGTTCAATTTCAGTCTCATCCACCTAAGAATACGAGCTTGGAACTTAAGAACACCAACGCTGGGTAGATAGGGCCAAAATGCACATGCAATTAAGCTAGTCTAAGACGCACAGCCCAATAATCAAGCGGACCGAGATATGATCAAGTAATTTGAGAAGTTAAAGCCCTTGTACAGCCAAGTCCACATGACAAACGGCCTGCACTCATGGTGAACCAAAATACGCACCAAAAGTAACCAAACACTCGGCAGGATATGGGTGTAATCGGAGGGAGAGCGTATAGCCATGAAAAATGCGTTAGGACTTGCCTAACAAGATCGACTCCCCTCCTGTTCCTATTTGTCAGCAGTTTGAGTTCCGACACTTCCGATGTTGCGCATAAGTAAAAGGCAGGCGTTGAACGAGTTGATGATATGGTCCATTTCCTGATTCCAACCCGGAGCAAACGATACGATTTGGCATAGGTTTGGCCAAATATCCAATAGTGTTCTGCAGACTGTATGCTGGTAAAACATTAAATGCAACAGCGGGAATGACGTACCGGCTAGCTCGAAGTAGCAGTTCCTTATCAAACGGTGCTCCAGTAATGCTGGAAAGCTCCAGAGTGTGGAAGGCTGGGCTACACGGAATAGTGTGACGATATGGCGCGGAATCTTTAGGTAAGGTCAAGGGGATTCTTAGCCGTTCGAGGCTTGACATCGAAGCCAACGCTGTAAGCGAGTGAAGGGACGTATTCGAGTTCGGAACTTCTAGTCGTTTAACTATGGGAAACATAGCAGCAAGGCTTTCGGCCTCGTCAAATGCTATACTACCTAGCTTGACTCGTTCGAGTGGTAGCCGAGATAAAACGTTCAGCGCGGTTGGACTATCAAATCCATACGCACCCTCGGGCCATATGGAATCGAAGTCAAAGAGGAACACGGATAGATATGTCATTTGTTCCAACCGAGGAAATAGAGCAGTCACAACCCAGTCCTCGTTAACCTCATACCTAAGATTAAGCTCCAGAAGTGTCAGCTGCGGCAGGACGGAGATCACATCCAACGCCGCCGTAACCTCAGGCTCATTAAAGTTTATGAACGCTAAACTCCGGAGTATGGAGAACGCGTCTGGACCAAGTTTAAACCTGGCGGGGATCGGCTCCCGGTTGGCCGAATAGAGGCGCAAGGACTGTAATCGCGGAAGGCAGCTGATCACTTGGAGGAACGAAAGCGTGAGGAGTACCATGCTGCCTTCGAGCTCACGAAGGCTGTGTAGCTGGCGAAGGTATTGCTCGGGAGCTTGGGCCTGCCACCGTCCCAGGAGTTTAGTGGCATGCTCGGACTCGACACCTAATCGAGAACTGCAATGTGGCAATACAAGTCGCTCAAGTTCAGGGCGGCCTTCGAGGATCGCCTGTAGGATTATTGAAACCTCTAGCGGAGGTGTTGGATGATCAATATCCAAGCCTTCTTCAAGGCTAACAAATACAAAACTAGTCAACGAAGGAGACGCGAACCAGCTGATCCAGTCAACATAAAGTGGAACATAGAGTTGGACACGGGGACGCGGGCCGTGGATAGCGAGTGACTGTAGGTTCGGCAAAAGTGGGCGCTGGTCTAGTGCAGAGTTTAGGACGCTCCAGTTTGAGGTGACCAAAGAGTTTGTGCGATGGATCTCGATTGACTTGACATATGGCGCATAAAGCTGCAATCGCGAGAAGTCGAGCGCAGCCGGTTGGGAATTCTGCGTAAAAAGTATTCGTAAATGAGTGATACGTCGTACATCAGCTCTGGCCTTACTATACTCGAGTTCAGATTTGAACCGAGCCCAGCGACCGCCGGGGGAAAGAGGATCAAAAGGTTTTTCACGTTGCCGACATGACTCCAGACATATGGGACTGCAACAAAAAAGCCTGTTGTGTTGACACGTATAATTTGGATGCGAGCAGCTCTAGTAGAGTGGTTGCATATTAGACCAAAGAGTTCAGGTGTGCTGAAAACTCTACGTGAGATGGTCGACATGCGGGAACGAAAACGCGCTAGGCACGCCGCACGTGACCTCACGGCGCGGCGTGTTCCATCTTGATCTGCGGCAGGCGCTCATAAGGGATGCAGCCTAGAGGTCTTACGTTATTCACACAGCTTACGGGCTCAGCACGACCGCTCGTGGCGGAGGGGAGGACGAACTCTTTCGGCCAATTTGTACACGTTCTCGCGATCTCTACGTCCTGCGTCGTTCGCCGAAAGCGCACATGCCTCGTCGCGACACCGCTAGAAAGTCCTCCCACTGTCAGTTTGCAACCCGTATTCTCCTTAACATCTAACTGATCATCTACGTAGTCCTTGCCTTCCCACTTGTAAGTCAGTGTTTCCTCACACCCGAACGATTGATTAGCGCTATTTCAGTATACCAACGAGAATCTCCGCCAAGTTGTGAACGACTTCCAGAAAGAACTGTTGAAAGACAAGGTCGTCGTCAAAGGATTGGACAAAACTATTGTTGTCGATCCCTGGAGGCTTCACATCACCGTGGGACTAGTTGGACTAGAGGAAGATGTCGGAGGTGAGCACATCAGGGTATCACCCATTGTAGCCTAACCTACTGCGGGCCCTGGGGTAGCTAGTGGACCGTCCCGACATACAGTGGAATCTGCCTTGAAGCTGCTTGAATCGCTCCGTCCTGAAATAGACAATATCTTAGACGGTGGCAAACTCAAGATCGACTTGGACAAACTGGATATTACTCAGGCTGCTCACGGGGGGTTTCGAGACGAGAAATTCGCGCATGTACTGTTTGTTGGGCCTTCCAAACGCAACGAACCCCTTCAAAACGTCATGAGTATGTGCCTGTGCCTTGTACCAACAACATGTAGGAGTATCGACATTAGCCTATTTCTCGATAGATCTTGTGTACGACACATTCAAAAGCCAAGGCTATATCACTCAGAGCCGCTCGTCCAAAGTAAGCGTCTGATTTTCCTGCATCGAGATATGAGTGCTAGATAGTGCCCCGGGTCCAGATTCATTGCACGATCTTAAACACGCGGTATCGCCAGCCATACGAGAGGCGGCCTTTCTCGTATTCGGGAGTCCTGAAATCTCGGGCGTGCAGGCACTTCAAGATGATACCACCGAGCCCCTCTCAAGGCGAGTGGGGAACAACCGCTCGGCGAATTCAACTGGGAACGTTCGAGCTAGGAGAAATACAACTATGGAAAACAGGAAGCCACTGGGAAAACAACAAGTACTTCAGTCACGGCGGGATTTCATGGGCGAAGAACGAGCCTAGCAAGTTACAGAAAGGAGAAAAAGCCGAAGGGCTGACTCAAAGCAAAATTAATGTTGGAGCGAGGGGCGGTTCTCTGTTGGGCGTCGGTACAAGCCAAAATCGGTAAGCATGAATAAACTTATTGCTAAAAGTCACTCAGTACCTTACGCGTTACGCCAGCAGAGTGGGAGGACAAGCCAACAACGAAGAGTTCAGCACTTCTAAGCTCCGCAACTTGAATAATGATCCCGTTATGAGACTTGGCGTAGAAGATTGCGGGTTGGTCACAGCCTCCTGCCTCTCATTCTTGCCTCTCACTCTGTTATCTTTAGTCACAAAAAGCGACCGGAGGAGTGTCTAAAGTGTAATGACGACTCTAACAAAGACGATCCATTGCCACGCCCGAGAAGATATGAAAAAGATCCCGGAGACCTTGCACTGTCGAGGATTTCAAAATATGATCCTGAGTACAGCTTTGGTATGTTCAATCATCGCAATTCGGCGTTGGGGTACTGCTTAAATTGTCTTTAAGTCAAATCCGAGTTTGAGCGGAATTGGCAGAGTGAAACTCGCCGGCCGGAGTTAAAGTACGTGTACAAGGTGGTGCTGCCTTGGCTCAAATATTCCGCTTTCGACAGTTACCTGTGAGCCGTAATTTTGTGTATTTAGGTATATCGACTAACGGCCCACCAGAGAAAGCGTCGAGTATAAACGGAGATTCTCGGGAAGAGTAGGAAAGGCCGGTCAAACAATGCTTTTAGGAAACGAAAAAATGCTGTTTTATGGGATCTCTCACGCGTGTAATATAGGAGAGGCGGACTGGACTCTATGCAAGAGTCAAAAGGCCGAGTGCAATCTCTGTAAAGTCGTTACGAAGTGTTTTGAGGACTACTCCAGGCTCGGGTTCAAAGATAGGTAAGCTCCGTTATCTTTGTGGCACCGCATATATCCAGTAGTATATTCATCGTTCCGCATACAGTTGGCGTAACACTCCTATGTTTACTTGTCAACACTCCTCGAAGTAAGTACTGCATATTCAAAGGTTGTTTCGAGAGTCACAACTTATCAATCAGGGCCGCAATGTATGCCCTGACAGCGAACACAAATTTCAGCGCGGTACTGGCTTGTCGGGTTATTGTGGGCCGCCCTTGCGATGTTCCAGACTCGAGGAGATACTTTCTTCCAAGTCATTTCGATTCGGTAATTATTCAACGTTCTTTCCGTCTCATGGTTCTGTTCTAATAGTAGTACGTAATGCGCCAGATTTATGTAAAACCGGGTAAAGATCCCCGAGAGGGGGAGTTCGCGGTCTATCACGAAGATGCTATTTGCATGAATTATCTGATTGTTTTCTCATGACCTCTTACCATAATATTCGGAGTCGCTGTTTAGATAACGGATATCGTACGCAAGCTGAACAGATCTCATTTTTCTAAGCTGCTATATGCTATAGCGAATCTAAGTTAGGATTGAGTCTCGCATACATCTACAGAAAGTAGCCTGTTAGCTCCACTAAACAGCGTCGTAAATAGTGTCCCCTACCACTTCCCAACCTTCCAAGCTACATAATATAACGTAAAGTGTCAAATCAGATAAGGCACATATTGCACCATGCTTGGGACCGATGGTGGACTGATGTTCAAGATTGACTCAACTCCGAGTCTACGGTCGCTGGAAGATCGATCGGTAATATGATATGGAGCCACATCTCAGGCATACCTATACGTGTATATCGGGATCGACGTTGTCAAAACGGGGACCCTCCCCCTGCACACCACGCCAACAGCGGGCGAAATTAAGATGACACGAGCGCTAAGCCACTGCTAAGACTGTCACAAGCGTAAGGATCGCGGGTTGGCGAACCAATCAAATACGGCGAGTGTAACAAGGAGGCCAATCAGAATACAATACAAGAACAGTCCCGTTTGACAACTCGCACCGACTCACAGGTAAAGGGTGGGCCGCGCCAATTTCAAAGGCCGGAGCCATGTGTTTAGTCAGATATATAGTTGATCACCCATGGCGTTGGAACTTCGGCTCGGACACTAATTGTGTGCCCTCAGCCTTTTTTATGTAAAAACAATACAAACGATAATTTATCGTCGAACGAAGATAGAGCCCCAGGTATCAAGATCAAATGTAGAGGCAAAACAAGCGTAGAACGGAAGGAGAAAAAGGAAATACCCGCAGTCTGTAACACTCAAACTCACTTAATTATGTGGGCTATGCCGCTAGGAGCGCTAGGAGCGAACAATCAATTCACACATTTGGTTAAGTTGAGCCAAGGGAAGCGGGTTTATCAACACGGACTTCCGACCTCCACCACGCGTATACCCTGGGTTCAAAGGCTGCCACACTCCTATTCAAATGGCCAAAAAACTCCACTTTTCCAGAGCAGAAATCTGGCTGCATTGAATGAAGATCTGGATTCAAGGCTTGCTTCTAGTTCTCGGGTGGTGGCCGTTGAATAATTTGATCGGAGGATCATTGACATGCTGTTACGTCTTTTTACTATGGCGTGGGTGTGTTATAGCCATGGTATAGAGTACGCAGATACGCATCACACGGCAGATGCACTAGCTCGGATAAATCACGATGACCGTCTTCGCACGCCGAGTGCTAAATCTATAGGAAAACAATCCTTGTACACTATATAACGACGACACAGCTGCTATGACTCGTTATCACCCATCGCACTCTCCGTGCTTTCAATTACGTCCCCACAATCTGAGAGACTACGTAGACTGAGGATCTATCTGCTTATAACTACCACTTGGAATTTGCAACGCATATACCCACATGTACAGCAATACACAAGGCAATACATGTCGTCACTGTAAATTACAGACGGAAGATCCTGAAAGCGTCTTTTGCTGGTGGTGTGTTCAGACAGCTGCTGGGTGCGCTCCTAACTTTTTAGAGGTCCCAATGGACCATGAGATGTTCGATGACGGTATGTTTGAACTACGGTTATAGCTGTCGCTCGTATTGATGTGTTCTGTTGACTGTAGTGGCAAGAAGATTTGTAGATGGGTGGAAAGATCAGGACGAGGCAATGCCTGAGATAAAACATATCTATTTGGTGACAAGTTGGACACCGGGAACGCGCGCGAGTTTTGAGAATTACAAGTGGGTTCATTTAGATACTTATGATGATACTCCCAGTCAAGGTGACGTTTTTCAGAGCTAAAATTGAAAAAGAAGGCAAATTTTCGGGGCGCAAAGGCAAGCGTGGTCAGATAATGTCACCTGGCAACGAGAAAATGCTGTTTCGTGGGGCTAAACGTGCTTGCAACTTTGGGGAAGAAAACGCAATGCCTTGCACGCAAAGTGAGTGTAGGCTTTGTGAGACATTGCGGGATGGTTTCTGGAAGCGTCTATGGAAAAAACGTACTGGCAGGCGAGTAGGTTATGTACTATGCCATATGGCTTGAACACTGAAATTAAGCAATCAATCAGGAGCGGTGTAGGCAACCGGCTCGGCGCTGCTATTTACGCCACTAAATGCTCGTCCAAGTACGGCTGTCAGGTTTTATTGCACTTCTGAGTTTGACAAAACTTTTTCTAGGGCAATCAAATACGCAGAGAATATCGGAGAGCAGGACAGTGGCGTCCGCATCTTGATGTGTTGCCGTGTTATTGTCGGGAGGCCATACGACACCGATACCAAGCACCTGGACTTCAAGCAACCTCCAGAGGGGTACCATTCTGTAGGTGTCACAAATGTTTTTGTGTATACCTGTCGGCCTACTATTAAGCATGTAGGTCTATGGAAAACCGGGTACCCGAGCATTTCCTGATGGCGAGTACGCTGTCTACAGCCACAATGCCATCCAAGTTGCATATGTCCTAGTCCTCGATTAGTCTGGTCAAGTACAGAGGGAAGCTTTATGAAACGTGCGGTAGTAATTTATAAGGTCGAGCGAGCAAGAATAAGGGGATTGATCAGAGTATCGTATAGCAACGTGTAAGTCTACCAGCGTCAAACACAACGTAGCATATGTATACCACAAACTATCGGGTAGACGGATCAGAATCGTGATTCGTACAGACTTAGGAGTTTAATTCAAAAAGAAATCAAGAGGAAACATTGATTCGGCTTCCTCTTGTCCATATCTTTCAGCCATGCGAGCCCTAACGCCCCGAGCTTTTCGGACAAGTGAGATGCAGGTTTGGAATGATTCAAATGTATTATTGGTTTCAGAGCCAAGATATGGGTGGGATTGGATAACGTGACGCATGCTTGGCCAAATACTCAGAAGAGTTCTAAAGCTGGGATGTTAATATAAACACTGTATGAACCAAAGGAGTTACGTACTGGCCAGCTTGAAATAGCAACTCCGTATTTGCGGATAAATCACTAGTGTTAGAAAGCTCCAGTGTATGAAAGTTTGGGCTGCCGGGGGTGGTATCACTGTACGGCTCGCAGTCTTCGTGTAAAACCAGTTCAAGCGTTAGGTATTCGAGCTTTGACATCGCGGCAAAAGGTGCAAGCATATGTAAATGTATCTCAGCATCCGGAACCTCCAACCGCCGAACAGAGGGGAACATAGAAACCAGGTCCGTCGAATTATCAATGATCACGCCGATCAGCTTGACCTCTTCAAGAGGCAGCTTGGAAAATACACTTATGGCAGCCGGACTGGTGAGGCTCGGGCCCGTATTGTCATCCTCAATCAATACGAAGCCAGTATCAAAGATCAGGTGAAGCACGGTCAGATAGCTCATTTGTTCCAATCTAGGCAACAGAGTAGCCATCAGCCAGTTCTGCTCAACGTCAATTTCAGCGTCAAGTTCAAAGCGAGTCAGCTGTGCTAGAGGGGGGATGAGATTCAATGCGTTTCCAACTTGGCTTGCCTCAAAGCGGGTCAACGCCAAGCTCTCCAACGCGGAGAATGCACCAGGATCAAAATCTACAGATGTAGGAATGGTTTCCCAACAAACTCGATCGAGACTCAAGGAACGTAGTTGGGGAAGATTACTCAGAGTTGGGATTACTTCTGATGTAAGGAGTAGTAGGTTACCCTGAAGTTCGCGGAGACCACGTAACTGAGCAAGATGATATTTGAGAGGCCGGGTCTGCAGTAGCCCTAGGGATATGCTCATATCCTCTGATACAACGCTCGCCCGAGAGCTACAGTGTGGGAGAACAAGTCGCGCGAGTTGGGGACAACCTTCAGCAAGGGCCTGCAGGATTGCCGCAGTCTCTAGGGAGGACATGGAGCTGTCGGGGTCTGGTTTTCCAGTTATGCAGACGTTATTCAACGAAGAAGACATAAACCAATTGATCCAGCCCAGATAGAGCAAAGTACGAGGGCGAGGAAGGTCCCAAGTATGAATAACGAGCGACTGTAGTTTTGGCAAGAACGGCCGTTGGTGTAGTACGGAGTTTAGGATAGTCCAGTTTGAAAAGGTAAAGAATCTTTTGGAATAGATCTGAACTGATTTGACGTGCAGCGCGTAGAGTTTAAATCGCGAGAAGTCGAGCCCGGTAGGTCTCAAGCTCTAGTATAAAAATATCTATCAGATCGCAGAGTCCTTAATATATCGAGACTTACCACCATAGGAGTATCACTAGGAGGGTAGGCTGCGATTGTTGAAGGAAAGAGCTTAAAAAGGTCCATAACATCTCCGACCTCATTCCATATAACCGAGACTGCGGCAAGGAAGCCAGTTTTGTTAGCGCGCACAATTTGAGTACATGAGGTTCTTGTAGAGTAACCGCAGATCAAGCCGAGGAGCTCAGGCGTATTGAAGACCTTGCACGCGGTGGTTTGCATATGGATGTGGACGTCGAGTGTTGTCACTGGCCGCGATCCTCAGATGTAGCGCCAGCGGCGATGGGACAAGCGCCCAAGTTAAACTTGAAATACTGGAACTCAATGTGGCTTCCTATGTCTGGTGCAACAGTCTGATATTACTCAATATTTGAATAGAATATAATCAGGCTATATCCCGACCAAGCCACACTACCCAAACAAGCCAATCTCATCTCCGACGTACTATGAGTCTTTGTCCAAAAATTATCTCGGATTTCTGATACTATAACTTGCCCCCGGCAGTACACATAGGCCCAAGGATGATTTACATTAGGATGACGGGTGCGTATCTTTGTAAGGAGACAGTTTGAACACACGTTATCTTAAATTGGATGGTTGCATGGGATGGAAACACCCGTTAGAAACGCGTGGTAGTAGCTTAGATCGGGGTGATGGATGCATAGAGGTCGACCAACGTTGTGTCGTGATGTGTGAACTTAACATGAATTTAAATACAGCATACATACGCATACTTACGTCATAATATACAGCACAGACAAGTCTGAGTCGTGGGTCATACAGAGCTGGAGATTGTGTTTGAGAAGAAATCGGCAGGAAACATAGATTCAGCTTCCTCCCGTCCGTATTTTTCAGCCATCTGTGTGCTAATACCCTTGGCCTTCCGGACAAGTGAGATGCAGGCCTGGAGCGATTCGAAAGCCTCTTTCTCTCTAGAAATAAGACTTGGATAGGACAAGGTAACGCGATGCATGCTCGGCCAGACATTGAGGAGGGTTCTATGATATAAAACATTTAATATATACTACGTACACTAAAGGGAGTACATACTGGCCAGCTTGAAATAAGAGTTCCAGATTCGAAGGTAGCTCAAGCATGTTACTGAGCTCCAGTGTATGAAAATTCGGGCTGCACGAGATAGTACCGCTGTACGGCTCACAACCTTTGCGTAAGTCCAGTTCAATCGTTAGGTATTCGAGCTTTGGCATCGCAGCAAACGGAGCAAGCATATGCAAACGTATACAACTATATGGAAATTCCAGCCGCCTGACAGAAGGGAACATAGCAGCGAGGTCCACTGAATCGTAGAATTCTATACAACCCAACCTGACCTTCTCGAGCGGCAGCTTGGAAAACACACTAGTCACACCTGGACCAACGAGATTAAAGTCGCGATCGCTAGGCATTGTGAGGCCGCGATCGAGGTCCAGGAGGAGCACGTTGAGGCGAGTCATTCGCTCCAATCTGGACAATAGAGTAGTCACCAGCCAGGTGGTTTGGTGAGAGTCAAGTTTGACGACGAGCTCGAGGCAGGTTAGCTGCGCTAGAACGGGGATCAGATCCAACGCCTGTGAGGTCTGGGTTCCGTCAAACTCAAGTAGCGCCAAGCTCTGTAATGCGGGGAATACGTTTGAACCAAAGATAATTGAAGCAGGAATAGACTCCCAGCAAGCTCGGGTGAGCTTCAAAGAACGTAGCCGGGGAAGAGCGCTGACGGCCAGGACAAATTTCGAAGTGAGGAGTAGTATATTACCCTCAAGTTCACGAAGATAATGTAGTCGGGCAAGGTTATGTTCAAGAGATTTGACCCGCAAAAGTCCAAGGGTTATACTCGCATCCTCGGGTACATCGCTCGCACTAGAGCCATGGGGTGGTAAACCAAGTCGCTCAAGCCGAGGACAATGTTCAGCAAGAGTCTGCAAGATCGCCGAAATCTCCAGGGATGTCATAGATTCATCGGGTTTTAGGTTTGCGGCGCCATGTAATTGGATGGATGTCAACGAAGGAGTCATGAACCAATTGAACCATCCCAGATAGAGCAAAACGCGGGCCCGTTCGGGATCGTAGGCACGGACGGTGAGTGACTGAAGTTTTGGCAAGAACGGACGTCGGTCCAGCACAGCGTTTAGGGTACTCCAAGTTGAGGTAGAGAAGTGCCGCTCGGGATGAACGATGTGGACCGACTTGACGTGTGCCGCATAAATGTCAAATCGTGAAAAGTTCAGCGTGAGCGGTCTGAATGTCTAGGCAGAAAGATATTCGTCAAGCTGTAATGCCCTGAAGTACTAGGAGATTTACAATTTTTTGACGGTCGTCAGAGTCGTAGGTTATCAGTATTGAAGGGAAAAGCTTGAAGAGGTTAATCACATCTTCGACCTCATTCCATACGACCGGGACTGCAGCAAGAAAGCCGGTTTTGTTGACGCGAAGAACGCGAGTGCAGGAAGTTCTTGTAGAGTAGCTACAGATCAAACCAAGGAGATCAGGCGTGTTAAAGACCTTGTACGCGGTGGTTGGCATATTAATGGGAGCGAGCCCCACCCGGGCGGTCGTGGTCCAAGCTATGACCACCTATAAGCGCCGAGTATCAGACCAATATTTTAGCTCCTAAAGTAAGCGCCCGGCGGTTGAGTCCCTTGAGGCGCTGGGGTGAGCTCACAAGCTCGCCACTGCTCGCCCCAGTGAATCGAATGAACGCACACACCATGAAACCTCCCAGAAGAACGACAGGCCCACAATTCATAACGTCTAACACGACAGCTTTTATTACTCAAAAACACAGACAGAATACAACAACAGCAACTATATCCTGATCAAAACACACATAGACCATTTTTTCTCTATCTATCTACTTGCCCGCGAAATGCAGAGTCCAAGTACTCAAAATCCTCCTCCTGTTCACCTGCCATCCGTCCAACGAACTCGTACCATACGTCAACGGCGCAATGAACAAGAATATCGCAAACATCGCGAGCGCGAATACGAGCGCTGCGACAGCTGCTTTGAAGCCCAGATCGCTCTTTTGGCGCGGACGGAGGCGGGTAGACGGACCGGCGATCGAGATGGGGTAGTGGATCGTCTCGGAGAGGATAAAGTTGAAGACGGCGCCGGCGACGAGGGCAGAGGCGAGGTGGGCGGGGAGGTA